>PVIJ01005450.1:0-103556 GCA_004024925.1 Scalopus aquaticus
GGAGGGGGGGGTAAGGGCACAAAATGGAATAGAGAAGAACACAAGAGACCACGGAGATGGATCATGGGTGAATTGGTGAAGGGGAATACAAAATGTAAAAGACATAAATAACAATAAAAATATATATTAAAAAAAACAAAAAACCTAAAGTTACAATAGTAAAGAAACAAAGAAAAGGTAGAATAAATAAATCCAAAATAAAATCCAAATTCAAAATGAAGGATTCAAGTAAAATACAAAAGTCTTTTTGAGACTGAGACAAAGTGAGAAAAAATAAACAAGAAGAGAACAACCAAATATACATTAGAGCATTAAGTAATTATTGTTAATGTTTCATTGATTTTCATACTGAATGGATTTTTATTTTTCAATTGAAGATCATATTAATCATCATGTATTTCTTTTTTTTAAGATTTATTTATGCGTACAAGCTGGGGTACAGGCCAGAGGCAGGGGGTGGCGAGAGGATTCACCAGAGACAGCGCAGGGAGCAGAACAGGCAGATCGAGGGAAATACACTGCTGAGGGGAGCATCGGGCGAGGCAGGAGAGGTCCGCCACGCCATGTGGGAATCTCCCTGGCCAGGCATCGAACTTGCGTAGTGGCTGCCAACAGCTCCACAGCGCAGCGCTTAACCGCTGCGCCACCAGGGAGGCCCGCATCATATATTTCTTCTAATTAAAAAAATGTGTGTGTGTATTACTAACTTTTTGTACTAGTTGTAATATGTTTTGTTATGTGTGTGATGGAATCTTCTATTTTAACAATCAAATCCATCCTCTTTTGTTTTGTGATAAAATTGCCTCTGACATATCAGTTCAACTAGATATCCCATTTCCAAGTCCACTTTGTACCTAGATTTGTCCCAGTAAATAAGTCATCACCAGTGGTATGTGGGTGGAAGTGGTGGGCACCATGTCTAAATTTCTGTAACTATGAATATACATTCTCTTTTGAAATCAAATTTATGTTTTTATTGAGGTTACATTGGTTTACAACACTATATGTATTTCAGTGGCATAGGATCACAACTTCTCAGATGCATGTCACTGCACCACACACACCACTAAGGCACCCATAGTTTTCCATAATATTCCCTTGTGCATCCCCTCTCCCCACTTTGCTGTCCCTCCTCTTATCCCTTTCTGGAAGACTCAATTCTACAGTCTCCTAAACAACAAATCCCTAGCTCAGATGGTCTCAGTAGTGAGTTCTCTGAAACCTTCAAATTCAGCAATGCATCAAAAGGATAAAAGTGGTATTTATTCCTGGAAATGCATTTTTACTTTTGTATGCTTTTCTCCCATTTCATGAGCTAACACATGGGTAAATTTGCTCTAAGTTTTCATCAAACAGATGAGAACAAAGGTCCAAAGAATGAGAAATGGAACGTTTCTGAGTCCCTGATTCTTTAACCAGTTTTTGTTGTTTTTAGTTTTCTTTTTGTTGTTGCAAGATGGCAATGTTTATTAAGTAGTTTATTCTTTATTCCAACTACTATGCTCAGTTGTACAAATTTAATTTCCTTCTTTTGGGTCCTTAGCTTTTATATAGTAAACTTTTACATATTCTGATGTCTTTTCTGAATTATCTGTGTTCCTCTGATCTGTCTCATTTATTTCTTTTAAGCACAAGAAAACTGTGATCAAAAAGTTGGGAAAGCTCAGAGCTTTGTGGAACTTAAAGGCCATTTGGTCCATCATTTCATGTTAAAAAAATAATATTCTTTAAGATGTGCATGGGTTTAAAAAAAACAGTAAATCAAAGACTTTCCATCATTAAGTTGGGAAAATTCTGTGTACTACTTTTCTCTCACAAAGATTTAGAGAATATATTAGGATATCAAAGGATTTGTGAAATCCTACAGTAACTTAATATTTCTTAAATGCATACTTTCATATACTAATTTAAATGGGATACTTTTCAAAGACTTGAGAAGTGTTGATGTTCTACCAAACACTATGAAGTACAGTATCATTTCTGTATCACCACACACAACATCTTTGTGTCACATCTAGCCCAGACAAAAGAAGTCTTGTGCACATCACTCTGTAGACTTTCATTTTCTAATACTGAACTTTCCTTAATGTTGGAGTTGTCCTTATAATGGACTATATAATACATGAAATATAAATTCAATGATGTTGACATATTATAAAGGGTGATGACATAAATGATCCTTCTTAGTTGGTCAATGAGATACATGCTGGTTGCTTAAATGACAATGAGTGAATGCCAAAATGGAGGAAAATTATCAAAGACTAGAAAATCGTGATGCTGTATCTGTTCCCACTTGAACCCTGGCAGTAGCAATGGTGTCCTTTTCCTTGAAGGCTGGGATGTCTTTGTGTGCTGATTCTCTCTACCCACTTTGTTTCCAAATCCAGTAGTCTTTCCTTTTTGTCTCATGTCATAATTTATTTTCTTTTCCAATTCTCAAAATTGTTTTACTCTTACAAGTGCTATAGTTTGTTTTAATCACTGAGTTTGTTTTGATCACTGAGTTTGTTCTAATCTCTCTAGGCTGTGAATCCCTCAGAGCTTTAAATTTTAATATTCCAAAACCTAAGCTTTTGAAGTTCAGAAGTTTTGCTCAAAACAGTTATCTTTTCCATCTTTTACAAAACATTATTTGAAGCCCCAAAGCTGAGCACTTGCTACTAAATATTTATCCTCTATCACTTTTTTTTTCCTGACAGATATTATCAAATACCTTAAATGCTGATGACCGGAAAGAAAGAAGGGTTGCATGATCATTGGAGGATGTGTATAAAAAGAAGGATCTGGTGAAAATATGTCCAGTATGTCAAAGTATTATTCCTATACATCTTTTAGAAATAATTTTTATATATGATTCTCAAATAAGATTTCTGATATAATAGTAAAAGAAAAGGGTTCCTTTTCTCCCACTGTCACTTTTTTTTTTTGATATTTGAATGCAGCTAGTCTATATACCAAGTCACCTTTCTTCCAGCCCATAGTCCTTTCAATTATTCCTCATATGTGATCTTATCCATATTCTCTACTTTCTTGATTTCTCCCTTACAGTACTGATCCAAATGTTACATGGATATTTTTAAAACACATGCTTCTATTGATTCTTTGCTCAACAAAAATATAGGGAAATAGAGATGGAAAGCTACTTAGAAGTCTCTATGACCTACCTAACTTTTCTAAAAATATTTTACTTTAAGTGAGGTTTGGCCATAGTGATTACTTCTTTTTTTTTTGATATGCTTTACCATTTCTAGAAACTTTATTTTTCAAATACACTTATTATCATGACAGACATACCATGAAGTTTTAAATAGCTTACAATGGAAAAGATTTTCAGGGATTTCTCTTTTTTTCTGAAAACTTGACACTGTTTAGTTGGCAAAAAGACATGGAGTAAGTATGTTGTAGGCAGTACATTAATATATTTTTTATTATAGTAACAACAAATCACAAAACCTGGGTAGCTTAAAATATCACAAATTTATTTTATATTTCTGTGGGTTACAAGTTTGACATGGTCGTCCTGAGCTGAAATCAAGGTGTCAGTAGAGCTAACATTCTTCCTGAAGGCTCTAGCAGATAATTCAGTTCTTTGCTTGTTCAGGTTATTAGAAGAATTTAGTTTCTTTCACTTTTAGGCCCAAGATTTCCATTTTCTTAGTGGCTATCAGTTAAAGGTGATTTCCAGCTTCTAGAGGCTGCCTGCATTCCATGACTCAGTGTCCCCTTCTTCCATCTTCAAAGTCCATAATGATGGTATGAGTTCCTTTGTTCACTAACTCTTCCTTTTTTTTTTCATCATCACATGTATCTGATTAACTCTTCTGTCTTCCTCTTCCACTTTTAGGGGCTCCTGTTATTGCACTGGGTCCACTCACAGAATCTGTGATGATCTCCCTATTTTAATGATTATAGCCATCTTAATTCCATTTGCAAGATTATATCCCTTTTGCTATGTAAGGTAATATTCACAGGTTTCAATGATGAGGAAGTGAATATCTTTAGGTCATTGTTCTGCCTACCACTGAAAAGAAATTAATACTAAGAGATTAATTAATTTAAATATCATCTTGGACTCTCTTCCTTAGAAGCAATTTCTACCAAAACTGAAGGTATGATAAATCTAAATCTGAGGCTATCTGAAAAAGTGTTCCATATAAGTTCAATAATGCTACTTCATTGTCAAATTTTTGTATTTTATTTGTTTAGAGTATTCATCTGTTTAGAGTAAGCTTGGAAAAAAGTGATACCAGGAAAAATGAGGACTTTTTAAATTTATACAAAAGGCAGTGCCTCAATTGCTACCGGTTACTATCTTCGTTCTGCACCCACACGCACATTTATAAAACTACTCAGGTTTAGGGAAAAAACAACATTGGGATTAATTTAACAAACAGAGAAAGGCAAAAATTACTAAAATTAACATAGGTAAAACAAAAGTTACTAAAGTTAACATATGGCCGTTTACCTTACTTAAAATAATGTCCAGTTCCTTAAGTTCCAAAAAGTAATAAAGATGGCGTGTTTACTTAAAATAATGTCCAGTCCTTTAAGTCCCAGAAAAGTAATAAAGATGGCGTGTTCCCGCCACTGCTGAAATAGAACTTGTCTTCCAGACAATAGGCCACGATTTCAACTCGGCATCTTCTTTCTTATGTTGATAAAGGTTTCCCGCCACTATTGTTGTGGGCTCCAATTTCATAATGGCGTTTTCTTTCCGACGTGTACCGATCAGATTGCAGGCCAGGTTCCAACTTGTGAGGACGACACAGGACGCAGCTGAAAATGCTTTTAAAACCACCTTAATGCTCCAGCACATCATTAGAATAACAAGACTGTAAACAGCAGCTACAGTGGCCAGACGGCCCATCAGACTGCACTCACACATTTTAGAAGGGGCCCTCTTTGGGCGTCTGCTTTCTTTCTTTGGCTACTTACAAAGCCTCCAAAGTTTCTGGCCCTAAATCTTCATTCCTACATCGTGGCGGGCTACCGACTCTCCTCATAACAATGGTTCCTTTTAATTTCACATAATGATGTCTGTGTGTTTCTCTTCCTTTCGCTCCTTTTTAAAATCTCGTAGGCCCTACCTTCCTGACCCAGGTAAGCAAAATCCCGCAAATTCTAGCAAAACCCACCTGGCAGGGCTTCAGATCACCTGGCTGCAATTCACCTTTAACAGTAAACCCCTGTAGGGGGCGCCAGTTCACCGGACTTCGACTCAGCCCACTTACAAAAACACTAAGTATGTTTCATTTATTCATGTCCAAAGCAAACAAAATGCTAAATATTTACCAAATAATCTTATTTCTTCCTGGGTACCCATTAAAACTACATTTTTATCCTTTATCTATATTGAGTCATATGACTATTGTTATCAGTAGTATGTTGATGATTATGATGCATACCCGTTTCAAATTTGAACAAAAAATGACTAAACCATTAATGAAAAGTATTTATTTTTGGCTGTGATCAGAGAGAAAATATGTCAAGGGTGTTTGCATCATGATATTAAAAGGTTTGGATAATTGAATGGAACATTTTATACTCCCCTCCCTTAGGATGTCATGTGAACAAGCAATATACTTTATTATGTTGTCTCTGATATTTGGGAATTCTTTGTTATAGTTTTAGCCTATCCCTATTAATAGCATCTGTCAAATGTTTGCTGAGACTATTAGTCTGCTGGGGCTGCCATAACAAAATACCATAGGAAGGGTCCTCCCTGTTGACACAAGGGATTAAGTCTTAGCACTATGAAGCTCTCTGAAGCCAATGCAGCATGAGTTAGATCCCCAGCCAGGGAGATAACCCACATGGCGCAGCAGAGCTCTCCTGTTTCTCCTGCTGCTCTCCTCAGCAGTATATTTCAGTCAGTCTGCCTGTTCTGCTCCTCACTCTGTCTTTGGTGAATCCTCTCACCACCCCTCTGACACCTCTGGCCTGCACCCCACCTCTTGTATGTATATATAAATAAATCTTTTAAAAAAGGATTAAAGAAAATACTATAGGAAGACTCAAACAACAGAAATTATTCTAGGTACTAGGGAAATGCAAGATCAAGGTACCATGCAATTTTGTTCTTGATTGGGGGTTCTTCTGGAACAGCCTTCTTGCCTTCCTGATGTGATGTGTTTTATGTAATGAAAAGAGAGAGAGAGAAGGAGAAAGGGGGGGAGGGAGGGAGTGTGGGAGGAAGGGAGGGAGGGGGAGAGAGAGAGAGAGAACTCTGCTGTGTCTTCTTCCTCTTATAAGATTATCAACCATAACAGCTTAGGTGACTAAACTAATCAGGTAACTAACCTTAATTACCTTCTCCAAATATAGTTACATTGGGGGTTATGGCTTCAACATTAAATTTGGGGGCACATAATTTAGTCTATAATATTGACCGTTTACTTTATCAAAAGTTTGAACCATAAATCATCACATATAAGAAATAGAATTTTGACTCAGTTGTCCCATACTTGGTTATGGGTCATAAACACTTGGGGAAACATTTTTAAAAATAAATATTCCTGGTACCTCTTTTAGATCCAGAAGCAAATCATAAGTTTCAATGACTTTAAGAGGGTCTCAATGCCACTTTCACATTGTCCAGTTAAAGTCTGAGATTCAAGCTGCTTAATTGATTACCCCTTAGGCTATTGATAGCACATTCAGCACTAAAACCCATATTACTTGCTTTTTAGTCCAGTGACATTTCAGTTCTTCCATATTGTCATCCTTAGTATGACTCATGAGAATTAATGAAATGAGTTGAAATATGTAAATTAAGTTATTATAATAAAAATATTAAAATTAATTCCCCCAAATTGCCCATAAATTAAATTCTAACTCACTGATTTTATAACATTAATACATCTACCTCAGCCCATTTTTATAAATATAAATGTCTTCAATTAGAAAATTTCATGTCATGAAGAGTACTGCACAGGATATAAGATACCTCTGTATAATGAATATGAGTTGTTAGAGTTTCAATTTCAATTCCTGACATTTTGTGTGTAATTTTTCCCCAGCACTCTTAACTCTAAACTCTACCCCACGTCATTTAAATTTTGCTTCTCTATAGGAATTTTATCAAATATTTGAAAGAAAGTGATTGGAGAGGAACATTTTGTTTTTTAGAAAAAGACACATTTGAATTAATTAGAAACTGAAAAATGTCAACAGTTGTAGACTTGCTGTTGAGTCAGTGAGAAGACTCTTTTGACTGCAACTGATGAAGAGTCAGCACAAGCGTCAGAGCTATCCCACCTGTTCCCATCAGGAATGTTTTCAATGAATTTTTTAATATAAAGATTCATGACAGTGATCTCAAGTAAAATACAAACTTAGTTTCCAGTAACTGAAGTTGCTTATGGAAAAAAATTGACACCTCTTACCAACCATATGTAACTCATCACTTTAAAATAAATTAAGACACTTCAGGTTTATAAATTTATACGACACATACACATACACACACGCACACACAGCAGTTAATTTAAACCTTGAAAGCATCATTTCCCTTAGATACTCTGTTAATGTGAACCTGTGAAAGCTAGTTTGTTAGTCAGATTTCAGTTTTATTTCCCCCTTTCCCTCTGTTTATTAAATTAGGTATATGTGTGGAGTTTACATAATTGATTTATGCCCAATTAAAAAAAAATGAGAGGGTATATGGGATAAGAGTAGGAAGGGCCAGAAAGGATCATATAAAATTATAGTTCTTCTGTGTTTCTGACTGTTGGTCACAGCCAGAATTTATCTGGAAGGAGGGGTCACTTGTGAAACTAGTCAGGTGGAAAATGGCTAGTTTCATTAAAAATAGCAGTAATGAAAAAGTACCTACATACTATCAAATATATTTTTATAGCACTATGAGCCGTGAGCATGACTTAGTGTTATAGCCATCCACAGTCTAGGAATTGTGCATGTTTTGTTCAAACTGATTTAGAATTTAGTCACAGTAATCACATAGTACTAAATACCAAAATAAATAAATAAATAAAAATAAAATAAAGTGTTGTCTCTTTCTAATCTCTGCAGCTCCGGTCTTTGTTTTAATCATGTGGTGATTATGAAAGGGAATGAAAGAAGTGTATGGTAATAGTTGAATAAACTGGGCTTCTAACAGAGGGTCCTGCACCTCTCCTAGAATGATTGGCAGAGAGACAGTATGAAAAGAAGAGAAGGCAATGGAAATCTACTATTGTTTGACTACAGGTAAAATTACCCTCTGAAAAATATAGCATGATTGGAAATAATTAGAATGAATATTGAAACAGTTGTAGTATAGGCACAGCTAATCTCTTACAGAAAAAAAAAAAATCATTCTGAAAGTTGGTGGAAGTAGAGATAAGCCTGAAATGGGTCATGAGGAAATTTTCTGAAATGATAATAATGTGTTATATGTTGAGTTGACCGTCGGGTTACATAGTTGTATGCCTTTGTCAAAATTCACCAAGTGAGACTCTTGATATTTGTGCCTTTTATGTTATATAAATTTTATCTAACAATCTAGACATAATGAACCCTACCTAGGTGATGATAAATACCCCCAAATTAATAGGGACACTATGCTTTGATCTCAGCAATTTACTATAAAATTTATTTATAAAATTGAAGAAGGGGGAAAAATGTCCAGAGGGAAGTAGAAATAGTTTTGTGATAAAGAAAATATAAGAAAATATTATTTATAGAATTAAGTTACTAAGTATATGGGTATTCTGTGTAATTCTTTCAACATTTGATATGTTTGAAAAATTTCCTAATGAAGTTTTAGAAAAATTTCAAGTAACTTTCATTGTGCTATATATGCCATACACACACACACACACACACACACACACACACACACATACATATACATATATATATATATATGTTTAAAACATAGCAAATACTTAAAATCAGTAAATATGTTGAATGAAGAAACTTCTATCACATGGTGTCATGGGAAAGATACAGTTGCATTAGTATCTGTGAAATTTGGGAAACTGGACTAAACTCTCAAAGCTGTAGCACTTTATGTTTTTTAGTAATACTGCAAATTTTCCTTCTTATTTGTAATTATGTTGTGAAAAAATTCACACACTTGTTTGTTCATTTACTTAATAAATATCCACTTAGTGCCTAAAATGTGCTAAGCACTTTACACATCATTAAGAATATCATGGTGAACAATACTAAGAGAATCCTAGTCCCCAGAAGAATGCAAGTATATGTATTTACATATGGTTTGCCATACATATGTATGGGGTTTACATGTAAATGTAATAAATGAGTTAAGTTTTCTGGTAGCCAAGGTTCACAAGTGCATTCCAAAATGTGTCAATTCAAGTAACACATTTATCTGCCTGAGTAATTACTGAAGAAGGATAAATTTAGCGCGACCAAAAAGTTGGTTCATTGAGGGGAGGGCATACATTCAGGTACTCTCTGTAGGTAGAAATTGAGCTCATAGGATCTTGCTAAAAGTTCAGTTAACTTTTGTTGTAAGCAATGTAACAACAACAACAACAAATAAGAACCAGGTTCTAAACAGCTTCACTTTGGCTCTCTTGAAGTTTATCACCCTGGTCGAGTTATTAAAACTCTATTGTGCTTCAGTTTCTTTGTTTGTAAATTAAGAATTATAATAGTGTTCACCGCATATTGCTATTTGACAAAAAGGAATTGAATTCATGTGAAGAGCTTGGAGTGGTCCTGGTATACAATCAACATCCCATGAATGTTGATTATTATTATTATGTGGTCTCTGAATCTTTGATCAGATTCTTTTTCTCCTGCAGGGAAGGTTAAAAACTTCTTTTTCAGTGAACAGTTTTCTCGAGATATAATTGAGAAACTTAAAAAATTGTCAGTAACCCAGCAGGAAACATGATTCTGCTCAGTGCTGAAATAGGGAGACGTGCATGAAGGTGATGCTTTAGGGGGAGGAGGGGCTGAGGTGTCCTGAGGCTGCAGTAGCTGGAAGACTTAACCATTCTCAGAATGGAGGAGCAAGCGAAGGCAGTAGTGTTACTGAAGCCCACTGGGAGCTGGCACTTTGCAGGGGACAGCCTGCCTGACAGGAGCTGTGGGTACCAAGGAACACAACCAGTGCCAGAGACTCAGCATACAAAGCAGAGAAGGAGCAGGCTGGGATAAATCTGATCGCTCACACTTAGCTCCTCACCACACCTGCACCAAACAAGTGGCTAGGTAGCTTGGGAAGTGTAGGGATCACTTACCTAGACCCTGTGGATCTGTGGTTGCAAATGGGGAAAACTAGCATAGTAACTCTCCTGCATAAAAATGAGATGGACAGTGACAGATGGGCGCATTAAGAAATTTACCATTGATTGTCGTATCTAGTACTCCAGGAACAAGAGAAGGACATCTTAGGGAAACCAGTCTTGGTGAATGTAGTGGTTGTTTTCCCATTCAGGTTTTGCAATAGCTTGATGCCAAGGTGTCACACATGATGATTTATCTATTATAGACCTGGCTTCACATCTATTGAACAAAGACCAATAAAATTATTCAGTAGTAACATTTTCAGTTGCAAATTCTAAATATCCTGTTAGCCCAATTATTTACTACCTCAATATGGAAATAGACCCCTCTCAAACTTATTTTAAGAACATTAAAATAAATCATTTTGGTTCTGTTTCTATAAAAGTATATTTTAGGGGTGGGGATGGGATGTTTATTCCCTCTTTCTCTCTCATTCCTGTGCTTTGGCTTTATCTCTTAATTCAAAAATAGATCTGGGTATCAACAGTTAAAAGACTCATTGAATTTCTCCAGTAACCTAAGCTTCTAATCCAAGGTAAGCTGAAAAACCTTGAAGGAAATTTAAACACATTTTCACAAGCTTATTTGATTTTGCTATTCATTATGTTGTACCTCGATAAAGCTTTTGTTTTTATTTGTAAGAAGTAGGTCATTTTCTTCCATTATTTTCATTTTGTATTTTAAATATCTCTGCAAGTATTATGGACTCATGGAATTATTACTGAGGGTTTATGCACAAGAAAAGCCTCACTTTATTTTCAGGTTAATAACCAAAAATCACTGTCTTATATTAGTATTTAGGTATAGTCTGCAATTACTAGATTAACTGCAGCTTTTTCCCAATAACTGAATAGAATCTTATAACCTTTTCCACTGGAAGATTTATTACCTAGGTTCTTAGGGGAAAACCTCTACTTTTCCACTATTAAATTTTCCAGATTTTTTTTTCCATTATTATATTTTGGTTTAAATTTTTGTATTTTAAATTTTGTAGTTACATACAAAAATGTATGTTTTATGGAAAATATAGTTTGAAATTGATAACTTTGAAGAAATGTAAATAATGGAAAACACTAAAACTGTGTGTTTATAAAATTTCAACAACAGTCACCTACAAATAATTTACTACATGTAGGTGTTAAAGTCAAGTTTCCACTGTAAATTCCTATAATTTACATCTTATTGCATATTTAATTTTTGCCTTTCCTTCTGGACTATGGGTCAAATAAGAACAGGATCATGAAACTTCTTTTTTTTAATTTTTAAAAAAATTTATTTATGCATATAAGAGCTGGGTACAGGCCAGAGATGTGTGGTGGTGAGAGGATTCACCAGAGACAGAGTGGGGAGCAGAACAGGCAGACCAACTGAGGCACACTGCTGAGGGGAACAGCAGGCAAGACAGGAGAGGTCTGCTGCGCCATGTGGGTATCTCCTTGGCCAGGGATCAAACTCTTGCTGCAGTGGCTGTGGATAGTTTCATAAAGCTGAGGCTTAACCCCTTGTGCCACCAGGGAGGCCCGAAACTTCTTATTTATCACTCTGTTCCCACTGTCTGCCACTGTACTGATATAAAATAGTCACTATGTAAATAATTTTACAATTGCGTATTTGTAAATGCATAATTGAAGAAATGAAGAGATGTGATTGGATGCACATGGCATAAAAATTTGAGAGAGATACTTTTTTAAGCAACCCAGAATAAATAAACACTGGCTCATAAGCTGATTGATGCAACTTTTAAAAATATATATATATGCTCTAAGGTCATCTATATAAGGTCACAAATGAATAATTTTGAACAACATCAATATAGTTCGCACTTCAATATCAAACCTATTTACTTTGAACAGAATGAAATATTAATAACGTTGGGATATATTACCTAACATCAAAATAGCAAAATATCAAGTTATCACAAGAATGCTACTACATAGTCAACTTTCTGAGCCTTTTAAAGGAAAAGCAATACTTAAGACAAACTAGAAAAACAGTATTGTATTTTTTTTATACGCAGTAGCATATAATTTTAATAATATAAAAGTTCAAAATAGCATTCCCTGTATTTTCCAACATAATTCAATCTATGTTAAACTCAGTGTTATGATTCCACTTTCTGTCAATATTGTGATTCCATGCAACCCAAATCTATCAGTGTGTACCCATGATGCATACTATTATGTAAGATCTGAATCTATAAGTTATTTTCTAGTTATTTGAGTAAATAATTCTAACTCTTCAGGAATGTACTTGTCAACAAATTCAAAGGCCCCCCCACCCCAAACCATTTAAACTTAGTACAGTAAGCACATATATATGCAACACTTAGAGGAAACAACTTGTTTAATTAAGTATTTTAGAGCACATTAAAAGCACGTGATATCTGATCACAAGTGCGTGTGCCTTAAGTAGTGTTTCAATTTAACTGCATAGATTATACTTAATTCAAACTAATACAGCCTTTTATATGTTATAGGGCTAGCTGTGCAAAAAAAAAAAAAAAGAAAGAAAAACTAATATTAAAACCATTTCAAATCATCCAAGGTTATTTCGGCTAACCTAGGATAAATAAGAACATTTGTGTATTTCATTTTTATTTGAAGACTTGATAAAAATTATTTTTTAGAATACAACACAAAATAATAGGGAGTTATAAAAGTGGATGCAGGAGACTATTATTTAGTTTCTGGAAAATGCAAAAACATTCACTGCAAGTTAAACTGAGATTTTAAGAAATAATTCTTATGCAATCCCTCCCAAATAATTGGAGAAGAAGCTATACTACATTTTATTAGAGTAGTGTCACCCTAATGACAAAACTAGACAGAATTTACAAACCTAAAATTATAAATCGTTATCTCTCATCAATACAAATAATGCTTAACAAAATGCTAACAAATAGATATTAGCAACATAAAAAAATACACCATAACTAAGTACAGTTTATTCTACAGATGCATACCTAGTTCAATATTTTTAAAAAGTCAGTGTTATCCCAACATATTAATAAATTAAAGAAAAAAATCATAAATAACACCAATCAATGCAGAAACATATTTGATATAATTGAACATATGTATGTGATAAAAACAGTAATAGAGGGAAACTTCCTCAACTTGATAAAGAGCATCTACAAAAATCCTAGAACTAACATACTTAATAATGAAAGAAAAGGATGTCCATTGTCCACCACTTTTATTCAACAAAGTACTACTGGAAATCTGGCCAGTTCTATAAAGGGAGGTGAGGAAATAAAAGGAATCTTGATTGGAAAGAAAAAAAATAAGACTGTTCACATTGGCAGATTATATGTTTACCTAGGTAGGAGGATAATAACAAAAAAATCCTATAATTAATAAGTGAGTTCAACAAGATTGCAGGATACAAGATGACACTGAAATGTCAATTATGTTTTTATTAGCAATGAACAATAGAATCTAAAATTAAAAGGATGTCATTTACATTAAAAAATATGAAATACTTAGGTATAACTCTAGGAAAGCATGTAAGGACTACCTGCTGAAAACTACAGTGCTGACAAAATAAAGATTTAAGTAGAGAACAATACTGTATTCTCCTGAAATTTTGGACCTATTTAATGCAATTCTTATCAAAACCTTAGAAAAGTGTGTGTGTGTGTCTGTGTGTGTGTTTATAGTCAAGATTATTCTAAAATTTATATGAGAAGGTAAAGGAGTTAAAATAGTTAAGAAAATTTTGAAAATTAAGAATTAGGACTCAGACTACCAGTTTAAAATTTACTACATAAATACTCTTTCAAGGCTATGTGATAATGATGGAGAGATAAACACATGCATTAGTGAATAAAATGTAGAATACATATGGAACCAAAAATATGCATCCAAATGATTTTTGAGCATGGCACAAAATCAATTAAGTGGCAAAAAGATGGACTTTTCAACAAATGTTTTTGGAGCAATTGGATATCCATAAGCAAAATAAAGTGAACATAATCCAAATCTCACACATTATACAGAATTTAACTCAAAAATAGTTCATAGACATTAAAGTAAATCTATAAAATGTTTGAAAAAAATAGAGGAAATCTTTAGCATCTAAAGCTAGTCAAGGAGTACTTTTTGACTTCATACCAGAAGCAAAATTCATAAAACTAAAAATTATCAATTGGATTTCATCATAATTGCTTTGTTCATTCTGTGAAAGACCTTGTTAAAGAGTATGACAAGCCCAACTAAACAGTGGGAGAAAATATTTGCAACTACCTATCTGTTAAAGCACTAGGGCCTATAAAATGCACACACACACACACACACACACACACACACAATACATACAACATATATTTTAAAATGCAATAGTAAAAATAAATAGTAGTAAATATCATATAACTAGAAAAAAGGACAAGCACATATATTTCCAAAGAAGATACAGACATGACAATAAGCACATGAAAATATTTTTTAAATCATTAACTATTAGGCAATTCAACTTAAAAGTACAGTAAAATATCATTACATACAGATAAGAATAACTAAAATTGAAAATAACGACAACTAAAATTGCTAGCAAGGTGTGAAAAATCTCTACATTGCTGGTAGAATTTTAAAACAGTGCTGGTGGATATGTGCAATGGTACAATCCCTCTGAAAAGCATTTGGTAATTTCTTTAAAAAAAAAACATAAGCTGTAGCAATCTATGATTCAGCAACCACACTACTGGACATTGTTTCAGACAAATGAAGAATTATGTTCCTACAGAAACCTATCCATGAATGTTTATAGCAGTTTTACTCATATTAGCCAAAAATAAAAACAACCCCTATACTCTTCAATGTGTGAATGTTAAAATGTGGCACATTTGTGCTATGGAATACTTTTGTACAATAAAAGGAATAAATCATTTGTACATACAGAAACCTGTATGAATCTCCAGGAAATTTTGGTGGATGACAGAAAGCCAGTTCCAAATGGTCATAAGCTATGTAATTCCATGGTCATATTATTCTTGAAAAGACAGATTTGTACAAATTAAAAATAGATTTGCTGTTGCCTGGGTTTAAGGAAGGAAGGAGGGGAGTGGGTGTGGTTATAAGAGCATCACAGGTGCAATGCTGGTTGTGATGGAAGTATTTGCATTTTGTTTGTATCAATATCAATATCCTGCTTTTGGTATAGTAGAGTTTTGCAAGTTGTTATCATGGAGGAATTGGGTAAAGAGTACAACAGATCTCTATTTTTTTCTTATAAATGCATGTGAATCTAAAATGACCTCAAAATAAGAAATCCAAATAAATAAAGGTTTCATAAGAGAGAGATGAATAAAGCACAAGGAATTTATAAGACAGTGAAATTCTGCCGTGATGGATTCATGTCATTATGTATTTGTCTAAACCCACAGAAAATATACCACCAAGAGTAAACTCTAATATATGTTATGGACTTTAGGAGATAATAATGTGTCAGTGTAGATTCACAAATTTTAACAAATGTGCAACTCTGTTAGAGGGATGTCAATAACACTGGTCAACAAATTTTTACAAAAGTCATGTTACTGAAATAAAATTAGTCATTTCTTACCAATTTGTATGTGCTCAACACGAATATGACAATCAAATTCTAATTTTGGCTCTAGTTTTTTTTTTGTAATCTGCAATAATTTGATGTTTACATCACGAAATGCAGGCCAACAGTAATAGGCCTACGTTAATACCTGTAAAAAATCAAGTCATAGACTGCTTGGATTTCTTCGCTTGTCTCTTGTACAGCTGTTCAGGAGCATCTCTGGGGAGTGTCCAGCGGTAGTCAGCCAGCATTGTAGTGGACCATTTTCCCTGGTATCTTTGTTCCATTGATGTGATATCTTGATGAAAACATTTGCCATGTTCATCACTAACCATACCACAGTTTTCAGGGAAGAAATCCAGATGGGAATGAAGGAAGTGGATCTTTAGAGACATATTGCAGCCAAGTTTCTGATACTGCATCAGCATGTCTTCTACTAATTCCTTGTAGTTTTCTGCCCTAATATTCCCAAGAAAGTTTGTAGACACTAGGCGAAAAGCATTCCATGCTTGTTTCGCATCACCCTGCAGCAAGTTGTTGCACCAGTCATCTTTGAAGAGCTCTCGAATCTGAGGACCCACAAAAACTCCCTCTTTAATCTTTGCTTCGCTGAGTCGAGGAAATTTTTCATGCAGGTATCGGAAAGTTGGCGATGTCCGGTCCATGGCTTTCACAAAATGCTTCATCAAACCTGGTTTGATGTGAACGGTTGGTAGCAGGATTTTGTGAGCCTCGACCAGAGCTGGGTGCTGGATGTTCTTCTCTCCAACTGCTACATTTTGTCTGCGAGTCCATTCCTTCCACAAGTAGTGCAGTTCACTTGCTCGGCTATCCCACTCACATAAGAAACACATGTATTCTGTATATCCCTGCTGCTGTCCCATTAAAAGGGCAACTAGCTTCAAATCACCACAGACGTGATAATGCACTACAGTGAAAATCTGGATCACTGCATGCTGATGGAACAGGAGAAGAATAGGTTGGCTCACCCTGTCCTCATCAGATGAATCAAGAGAATATTCTGTTGGAGGTTCTGGAATAGGAAGTCCCTCACCATGTGGAACGGGTCTCAATGCAGATGGAATGTTTGGGCAGACTATTCTCAACTTCTTTTGCTTCGTTATTCTGCCGGAAAGAGGAGGAACCAAGCAGAAGTAACAGTCTTTTATGTAGTTGCTTGGCTCTCTCTCCCCACCATGAGGACTGCAAACGGCATTGATGGTCTTGCCATTGAACCACTGTGAAAGCTGTGTTGTACATGTAGCACAGCATGTATGCGGGATCCAAGGCTTGTCTTGGTCATAAATCTTGCATCTGAAGTAAAGATGATAAGCCTTCTTCACTTGAGAAGTGATCCTTTACTTCTGGTTGGCAAATGTCACTTCCCCACAAACAGAGCAGAAATTGTCCATGCTATTAAAGCACGTTTGAGGCATTACTGTTCTGTATTGTGCCTAAATGGATAAAATAATAACAGTTCTGTGGAACAGTAGTTTAAACTGTCTTGCACAAAGTCTGAAATATTTTCAATGCTCAACCTTTCTGACAGGGCTTTCTATAGTGCACTGCTGATGTCAGCTTACTTCAGCCACAATCAACTCTGGATGATGTGTGATGATGGTATTATGCAATGTGATACAATATTACATCATTCTAGGCTGATTTAGGATGTTGTTGCAGTCCTACTGGATAAATTTATGTGGTGAGACATCTAAAATGAATTATATTAAATATCTTCAAAATGAGAGCTAATAAAAAAATTTCAGAGTTATGTTCATGTTCAGCACACCAAGGTACCACAGATTAGGGCCTTTTTAAGTCAGTAACAATCTCAGTGTTGACCAGTGTAATCAGAGAAGTTATGCATGTGTGGTAAAGAATATATAGGACATTTCTGTACTTATTTTCAAAAGAAAGTAAAAGATTGTGGACTAAATGGACTTCTGCTCTTCTTTTGTCACAGTGACACTAAAGATTTCTTATGTGGTTCAAGCCAATCAAAAGAAATCTGGTGGTTAGAATTACTGGTGTCTTGTACAAAAAAAATTTCCATCAGCTTAATTCTTTGGCCTAACATTATGTATGCAAAGCAGTCCTTAACTGATGTTTAAACAATTAATGTTAATATGATTAGAATCCCTAAAATGTCCAAACAGTAGGGCAACATCCACTTAGCTTACATGTTAATAAAAATCTCAAAGGAAATTACTTTGATCAATTGATTATTGTGATTTTTAATTGGTTCATCAAAGTTGGTATAGTCGATGATTTTTTTTTTATATTGTAGAATACTTGTTTATTACTGTTTTACTTGGTAATTTACTGTATTACCAGTCTGTACCTGGAAAATGCCAGGGTCAGACTGCCTATCACAGCAGGAAACCAATTGAACAGAGATAGGAATTGAATCAATAATACACGTTTTATTGTCAGAAAATTGGTAATATGAGAGAAGGGGGGTATTTTACCTCAAAACCCATTCTAAAGTCGCATCACAAACAGGTCTTTTCCTCGTGAACTAAACAAAGACACTTAGCCATAAGTGAACCTGCACCACAGCAGCCCATCAAAGTTGATGCCCTGGTTTTTGTCATGTCCCCAGAGTTTGTTGCGGCTTCCTTGGTCATCTGGACCCAGGTATACCCTGTTTTCCTGGGCCTGGGGAAAACGTCCTGTTTTCCTGATGGCATCAATGTCTGACACTTCTTCAGGCCACTGGGTAGGACCCTCGGTTCAAAACAAGAGTTTCAGTTCAAAGAAAACATTACTAATCCCATGGTGTTTGCTTGTAGCCTACGCTGTTGGTACGCGCAGATTCCTCTCAGTGGGGTGCCCTTCCTCTTCTCCTTAGCCCCTCGCAAGTCTTGTTTATATTAATGCAACTTACTGCCTTATGAGAAATTGTATTTATTTGTAAAAAGAAAAGCAAACTTTAAACAAACTTTGACTTACATGTGAAATTGTTACAGAATCTTAAAGATTCTAAAGATTGATAGTCAATTAATGTGTGAGAAGGCTTACTAATTGCTTTCTGTGGGGACAAAAAAAAAGACTAATCATATCAAGACTTTTAGAGTTGCGAAGAGGAGCAAATGGATCAAAGAGGATGCCGTTTGAGAAGGTTTATAACCATTAAACTTAGTTTATATGAAGTGACCTTTAAAATTGATAATTTTTAATAATTCGCAATGTAATTTGTGTTTTTAACATCAGTCTTCCTTCAAATCACTCTCTACTATTGCAAATTTATGGCAACCTCTCTGAAACTTAAGTTGCCTTTCATAATTCATTAAATAAATCTGTTTTCTCTTCCTTGGGGTACATGGTGGAATAGTTAGAAGTTGTGATTTTAAACCAACTTTGAAGATATGGAAACAATATCTGTAAAATTTTTACTCAATTTAATTTATGGTAAAAGATTGAAAAAAAAAGAACTATCATCATGATTTGCTTAAGCACTGGCTCAATACACTTTGAAGTTGTCATTTCTCTACCTTGATTTGAAACATTCAGTTAAATCTCTTACATTTTAGAGAACAAATCATATTTTAAACTGGGTTGAAAAGGCTTGTTTATAAGAATATTTCTTGCAAACAAATGAATAATTATAGTGACCTCAATCTGGTGTTTTTCATTTGTTGTTGAGAGACAAATGTTTTTGTGTGGCAGGTAAACAAGCTCAGCCCTGCGTTCCCTTAATGTAAATTGTCTGCCTGCAAAGCAGGAGGCATCTTGGTGTCTTTGCAGTTAGATGAAAGGGAATATAACCTGCAGTGAGAAGAGCTGGGAAGTTTAAAGTTTGACTCTGTTGTTACCTTCCCACGCAAAGTTAGCTCATTATGAGTTTGTTCTTGCCAGAATTCAACCAACAGTCTGGAATCCACCACGCATCACACATACACACACACACACACGCGCGCACACACACACACACACACGCGCGCACACACACACACACACACACACACACACACACACACACACACACACAGGAAAACCAAAATGGTACCCTGGAGAAGAGAGCAAGGTATGATTTGTGGATTTAGAATGTATCATTTTATTTTCATTTATTTTTTGGAATACAGTTTTCTTTTTTTTAAAGATTTATTTATTTATTTATACATACATACATACATACATACATACATACATACATACATACATAGAAGAACTAGGGTGAAGTCCAGAGGTGTGAGGGATGAGAGGATTCACTAGAGACAGAATGGGGAACAGAACAGGTGAATCTACTGAAATACATTATTAAAAGGAGCAGAGGGCAAGACAGGAGAATTCTGCTACACCTTATGTGGGTTCGCTCTCTGGCTGGGGATCGAACTCAGACCCTAGCAGTGATAGTGCTGAGACTTAACCCCCAGGCCACGAGGGAGGCCCCTAGAATGTAAAAGCATTTTAAAAGTAAAATTTTCTCATGAGGAGTTATGATATGTAGAACTTGGTCTCCTCAAGCATCAATAGTGTTTTATCATTTGTAAGGATAGATTATATCTAAAACAAATCTAAAATGTGGTCATTGAAACAATGAATTTATTTCAGAAATAATGTCAACCCATTAGATAAATTAATTAAGTGGGAATCACTTAATCTGGAAGAATATTACGGTCCATTTACTATTTCTCAAATTTTGGAAAATATCTAAATTATGAGCATTGTATAGTGGTTATATAGTCTTGTTTTCTAATAGAATTTCACAAAAAAAGAAATTTATCTACTTGCTCATAATTCCTGAGAAAAGAGAGTCTAACCTTTTCCTTGGTTGCACAACATAAACTGTTCTTCCCAGGGACTCCTGGACTCTAGTAATTTTTACCCACTCCTGTTGTCCAGGAGTTTTTTTTTTTACATACTCCTGTGTTTTCCTGATAGGTAAAGTATAGCAGCAGGTGTCACTGACTTAGGGCTCACTTGTAAGACTTCACTTTGGCCAATAGAATATTGGTGGGAGGGGAAAGTGTGTCAGCTTAGGGTGGAAGAGGTATGGCATCTTTTTTTTTCCCCAAGGAAATGCACTTTTATTTATTTATTTTTTAATTTATATTTTATTTATATCTTTTACAATATTTTGTATTCCCCATAGGTTCCCCACAACCAAATCACCCGTGAACCATCACCATAATCCTTTGTGGTCTTTCCCTCCCCCTCCCCTGTATAATGTCTCTAATTTATGGGTGCCTGCTAGTTTTTGTTTTTGGGTTTTTTTGTGTGTTATTTTCACCTCTTGATCTCTTATTTGGCTCCCCTATATTCCTCCTATAAGTGAAACCATTTGATATTTTTCTTTTTCTTTCTGGCTTATTTTGCTGAGTATGATCCCTTCTAGCTCCATCCATGATACTTCGAATTGCATGCGTTTTATCTTTGTTGATTGCTGCATAGTATTCCATTGTGTATGTGTACCACATCTTCTTGATCAAGTCATCTATTTTGGGGAATTTGGGTTGCTTCCATATCTTAGCTATTGTAAACAGTACCACAATAGACATAGGTGTGCATGTGTCCTTTTGGATTAATGTTTTGTGGGATGTTTATGGTTCCAATATTTCAATTCTTCCTTGCAAGATGAGCTAGGAGACTTTAGATTTAGGTGTTTATTTTGTGTATCGAAAGACATGGAAAACAATACTCAGTATGAAATCTAAGCCCTACAGGACCCGATAGGCAGCTGTAGAGGTAGCTGATGACCTACGCACAGGGAGTAGTGCAGCCTGGGTATTGGGGTCAAGTAGTGTTATGTCCAGTCGGCTCTAATATCAGTTACATCATGGTCTTGAATGAGTTAGCTGACTGGCTTTCATTTTTTTCGTGGGTATATTTAACTAAATAATACCCTGCTCAGAAATTGTTATGAGATTTATGTATTTAAATCTAGTTAGAGTAAGTCTCGGAGTACTTTCTCATTTGAATTTTTTTGTTATCTTCCTTTACTTTGAAGCCCAGAGCAGACACATGGCCCTAAGGTAGACAGTAACAGTAAAAACTATTATTACCAATTGTGTTGATAACACAATTGATAAAAATGCTATTAATAGTTGATTAGTCAAATCTATGCCACCTAGTGCCTTCAGAGAGTAATGAAGCTTTACAGTCTTTGGGGTACACACCAATTTACCCTAAAGTAAGAGCATTGGAGCTAGAAAGAAGTTAAATTATGACTTAGTCTGATCACTGTCTTTCATGAGTGAGAGAACTGAGGGCCAAAAAGATGAATTGTTTTCCCTAACATTAGTTAATGGCAAATCTATCACTTAAACCAACAAAATGGTTTTACAAATGGCAGTTGGATGTTCAGGCTGGCATATTAAGAATATACTTCCTTCCTAATGCTGTTTTTTTTCAGAAGATTAAAATGTATCTGAGTGGGAGCATATATCTCCTCTTTCCCCTTTTTGTCTCTACAAAATTTCCCTGCACATAACAGTTTGATGAGAAATAATCAGAACTTATGACTGGGATGTATCTATTGAGTAGGGAGATGTGAAGTACAGTTTGCATGTAAAACCTAACTGCACTCTGTCTAAAGAGGCTCCATCTAGAGTCAGAACACTCCTGTCACCATTGTCATCTTTCTCTGCTGTCATCTTTGCATCCATTGTTGCTCATTACAGTGGAAGATTCACAATTTAAACATTAATTATTGATAATTTTCCCAGTTTTCAAAGCTGTGGCTTTTAAAAGTAAGTGTTTTCAAATTCTAAGACAAGAACAGCAATTCTTAAATTTGGTTCTTTGTTTAAAAATTTTAGTTTCTGGTCATGTGATCTTCAGTGAGTCAAAGGCTTTGGTACTGATTACCACTATGAAAAGAAACAAAAATCTATCAGTAATGTTATAACAGAAAATAATTTTAATAGCATTATAACGGAAAATAATTTTTTAGTGTCCGTGTGGTAGCTAAAAAGAACAGAAAAAAAAATGAAAATAAAGGGGAAAGTAATCTGGGCACCAAAAAAAGAAAAAAAAAAGAAAAAAGTAATAAATGCAAGGAGAGAAAGGACAAAACAGAGAAGACAGGGATTTAAAGCTGGATTATCCTTTTCATGACCCACAGACTGCCTTACCCATAACCATTGACTCACACCTGTAATCACTCTTAGTTTTGACCCATCTGAAGTCTTAAGCCATGTCAATACCCAAACTTTGCCTAACTGATTCTCTGGCAATTTGCTTTGCTGCCAGAGCTGGTAGCACAGGAAGATGTTTTTAATGAGGCTCTTGTGTAATCCCTAACCTGCTACATGCATCCTTGCCTATGAGAGCAGTAGACTGAGAAAGAAGTGCTTCCATCAAGGGTCAACCTCCACGTTTCTCCACAAGGCACCTTAGCAGGGCAGCTTGGGGTCCTGTGATAAGTAAGCAACTTGCTATATTTCTTGGATTGTAACTCATGTTATGTCTGACCTTGACAATTACTGTGTTAATCCATCCAGCACAAGCTGAAATGTCTAAAAGCCCATAACATCCTTAAAGGAGCTCTCAGCCTTTGGATGTAGATCTGCTGAGTCAAGTATTGGTACAAAAAACCTGATTTTAGTTAGCCTCAGTGTCCTGGTTTCCTTATGCCACATAACACTCTGAAGAAACATTCATCAGGGATACAGTTTAGAGTCAGGACTGTAGATGCCCCTTGTAATATGAGTGTTTGGTACCTGCAAAGGAAGCAGCCTCTACATGGCCATGCTTTCGAGAACACTCTACCAGTAAAGCCAGATTGGAATATTAAATCATTTATTGCTCTTCTTGAAATTGGGTAAAGTTGTGCATCAGATTGCATTTACCTAATATGCTATTTTTTTTCTTTTTCTTCTGATTCAGGAGCACAATATGATGGATTCACAGATTACTCTTCCTACACTTGCTGTCATGAAGCCATGAAGGAAGGAGGTAATATCAGAATTGCACTAAAGCTTCCTGATTGGACTGAATGTCTGATAGGCAATAACCCACTATCTCCACTCCCAGTCCAATGAATCCTAGCAATCCACCAAGGAGCATCACTGGTAAAAATGACAGAAAATGTCATAAACCTTATTTTCATTTGTTTCCTGTGGATGTGAGAACACTTGCAGTTTAAGCAGATTATGCTACTGAACTGAAGTTTGGTTGAATGATTAAAAGATAAAACAATTCCATTTAAACCTTTATCTAGATTTATCAGCTTGGGTTTTCTGAATTGTGCTGTGAAGATTTATCATAAAATGGAAATGTTTGATACAAAGGTAATAGAAACAGTTGAGCTATAGTGAAACAATTGTAATATTAACCTATATCTCTTATAATTAATTTGGTGACAGATGAAAGAAAAAAAAACAAGATTTTTTTTAATTTTAACTTTGATAATTAAACTAAACCTTTGAAAATAGATGTATATGTATAGCAAGATGAACTTCTTTTGGAGGAGGTATAGGGTTAGCTGTTAAGAGTTTCATAGTTGATATCCAATTCATGAGAAGATAAAACCTGTATCTACTTTTGATAAACTCTCATTTAAGTATAGAAATACAACGTGTCGTTTTAAAACTAAAGATGTGTTCACTTACCTGGGATAATCTAAAGAAGGGTTGCTATATCATAACAACAGAAAAGTTTGCCAAATCCCATTTTTTGTCTTGAAAGAGAACTGTTTTCCACAGTTCTTGTCGCACAGTGAAGATGGCAGCTGCAGTTGAGAGAAGTGTGCTTTCTGATCCCAGGATTGTCATCACTAATCGTAGATAATGAACACTAAGCAATGTGGCATAACTTTCAGTGTGAGACCCCTTTCCATGCGAATACTAGCTTAGAATTGGTATATATCTCAAAATGCTGGAAACCTTGCTGGGAACTTTCTCCTCTCTCTGGACTTTAGCTTCCTTATGTGTACAAAAGGGAGAAGCACTTATTTCAGAGGATAGTTCTAAATATGATGTAAGCTAACAAATTAAATGTGCTTAGTAAAATCATGACATCCTACTTCTCAATAATTCTCTACCCACCCCTTCTCCCCTTTCTTTCCTCATTTCTTTTTCTCCAATGTCTTTATATGAATTGGTGGGTTGTGGGGGAATAGAGGAGAGGAAATTCCCAGAGAAAAATCTGGGAAACTTAGAAAGAGCTTAGAGAAAAAAATGCCACAAAAAGTGTTTAGTCATTTTTCCACAACAAACAACAGATATCCCCTTCAACAGTAACTAGATTTTTAATCTCATTTGGATACTTTCTTGAAGCAATTCAGGTACATTTTTTTAATAATCCATGTACATTTCTCTCATTTTTATATGAAGGTATAGCACGGTTATTTTTACAGCTCAAATGACATTTTTTGTTGTTTTAACATTAGGACCTCCTAGAATGCCAATACTAAATTGGCATAGGCACTAATTTAAAAATGTGTAAATCTAGAATGGTATTGATTATCCAAAGTATTGTGGTAATAACAGTGTAATTTATTTGGATGTAAATATAAGTACTTAATATAAGTACTTATGTATATGTATGTGCGCGCGCACACACACACACACACACACACACACACGCTTATGCTTTTCCCAGACAAGTATAGGGTTTTTTTTTTGTTCCATGATGTTTCTTTGGTAGTAAATATATGACAATTTCATATATTTGAAATTGAACTACTGAATTACTATTTATTGAGCATTTACTACTTGACAGACACTGTAAATTAGGATTTAAAATATATTACCTTTGAGGGAGGTTTTAGAATTATCTCCATTTTATGGGAGAAGAAATCAAAACCCAGACATGTTTTATAACTTACTCAAACTCATTCTCTTGCAATTTATTAGCCAGGAGTTTGGACCCATTTCCTACTGATTATAAAACTCAAACTCTCATCTGTACTACCGTCTATAGGGTCATAGGAATTTTTTTTCTCTCTTAGAAGATGTATCTCTTTATCAGAACATGAAAAACTCAAGAGGGAAGGATCTTCTTAGAGATGAAAACTTAAAAACCTACACAATGAGTTGTATAATTTCCTCCTTTCAATACATTTTTGTGAGAAAAGAGCCATTTTCAAAGGGTCATAGGATTTGCAGGAGGAGTATGGGGTCTGAGAAGGCAATTGTCAGGACAGTCATCAACAGATTAGGGACAACTGAACAACAAGAACCAAACGAACTGCTATAGTAGGTTTCACCTTTCTGTGAATGAGGATGGTAGCAGTCAGGACAGAAGAGGCTACATTTTCTAACAAAACAAACAACTCTCAAATCGTTAGTAGCTTATAGAGCACATATTTTTTTTTTAAATCTCTTCTGCTAAGTGACATTAGAATTGGGTTTCTCATCTCATACCAATGGGATGTAGACTGATAGACCATCTAATTATTCATATCTCAATCTATAAACCATTGCAGAGGAAATTATTAGAACTCTGGATAATAGCAACAACCTCAAGTAAGTAAATGTTCAATCAACAGGTACATCACTTCTGCTCAAAGCTCATTGATGAGAACTAGATATAAGCCTTTACCTAAACAAAAAGAAGGCAGAAATTTAATCTTTCCAGGTTCCTGAAGCTCAGAGAGGTTCAAAGTAAGTCAAAGAGAATTTGGCAGTGCCATGCCCAAAAACTAGGGTGGAGCAGTTATGTAAGCACAAACGCATTGAAATAACTGTGCAAAAAACTTATTTTTCTAACAGCAGAATTCTGCTTAGGATGACAGCTGATTTAACAGCTGATTGTGTGAGATTAATACTTGAATAAACCATGTGGAACTGGAGCTACAAGGCTTGTAGAAGAGAGAGAAAGAGAGAGAAGGAGGGAGGGAGGGAGGGAGGGGGAGAGGGAGAGGGAGAGAGAGAGAGAGAGAGAGAGAGAGAGAGAGAGAGAGAGAGAGAGAGAGAATGTGGGTGGAGAAAAGGAGAAGGAGAAAAAAAGCAAGTTTGGGGAAAATCTGAGGACTGGTAGCTGAAGGAGTCTTTGGAAATAGACATATTTAAAGATAATTTAGGTTATTTGCCATTTTCTTTGTCCTCCCAGTGAGGTTAATTAAGCTATTGTTGAAATTGTTGGCTTGTTTTATGGAACTGTGGACTGCTTTATGGAACTGTGATGGAATAGTGAAATGCTGATCTCTGATCCAGGTTGGTATAGGATAGAACCAGAGGTAATACCATTGAATGTCTGACCTTTCTTTGCTTTCCATTTCCAAACTATAGAACAGCTTGTGTTCTGCCTTGGGGCAGGAGAAATGGCTATCATAACTCAGGAGAGTTTCCCAAAGTCCATACAAGTGAGTGAGAATATGAATGTGGGAGATCATTCTTCGTTTGTTCCTGAAAATAGATTATGATCACTCTGGCCAAGATGCTGAGGGTATTTTTCTGCTGCAAACTGTTCCATGATCATTACAGACATAATACATTTTCTGCTTAAATCAGTTTTGAGAAATTCTATACTTAAAAATTAGAGGTATCATTTTGTTCTATACAACTTCAAGATGCCTGCATTCCCATCGCTTACAATGTTTCATTTAATATAAAATGCAATCCTGCGGTGTAGGTAGAACACGGCTTTTCTATTCATTTTGTATATTGGAAAATTGAGGACTAGAGAAAACAAAACCAGCAGCAGAGTCAGAACTCGTTTGCTCATGTTCCTTTAACACCCACAGCAGAGCTCTTTTTATAGTGTCTGCTCTTCCGTTCAATGCTAAAGCCTGAATTAGTGTTATACAGGGAAACATTTACCAGTTGGGTTAATGTCAATAAAATAAGCTTGACCTCTTCTAATTTTTTTACATTTCCCTCTGTTCTCTTATAGCTCCAGAAAAATCTGATCTAGGACAGTTTTTTTCCAAGAAAATGCAAATATTTCTCTCATGTAACTCCCTGATGAGCTAGTATATCTTCTGAATTTCCTCCAGGGAGAGGAGAAGTGCTTTTCATGCTTTAGGCTTTCATGTCTTCTCCTTGACAGAGTCCTTGAAGTTGACTTCCTCCTCCCCTAGTGGCCTTTAAATGTTTCTTTCAAAAAGCCATATTTTTTCATTTTCTTGTTTCCATAGATCTTAGTCATTTTTTTTTTTTTTGAGATATTGTGAAAGTTTTACAGGATTCTATGAAGAAAATGTTACTTTCTTTTTGGTTCACCCCTCACAGCCTCTCTTGTTCATTGTTTATTCTTTCAGTCAGGATATTTATTCATGCATTGACTTGTGGCATCTCAGGCACACTTTCAGTTTGGCTTTTCAGTCAGTGGAAGTTTACATCATCCATTCGTTCATCCCTCTTGCCTGGTTCATCCCCATCTCCTTTCCCCAGCTGCCTGATGGGAAAGTGTGGTGGGAAGAAGCATGTCAACGGGTGGAAAGGCAGTTGCTGTAACTGTAAGGTTATAAACTCTGTGTCTGTATTGCTTTCAGAATAGTCATTTCCAATTCAGAAGGACCAATTGTCCAAGACTAGGTTACATAGGCTACAATGTGCTTGCCCAAGAAACACTGTCAGAGAAAACTCACCCAAAGGAGTTAGGAATTAACATGGAACTGGGGGAAAAAGACAAAAGGTAAACATCTACTATAATCTAATACTTGGGCTGAAGTCTACATATACTTCTTTTACTGGATTTGAACTTCTGAAATTGTTTAAGTATCTATCTATGTGTCTATCTACCTACGTACCTACCTGCCTGCCTATAAAGTTTTCTAATGTAACTACCATTCTGTCATAGATAATGCTCCCACTCTAAAGGAAAACTATCCAAAACCTTAACACTTACTGTATATAGATTCAATAATCTATAATTTGCTATTACCTCATCATTATTCAGCAATTTTGACTAAGTAGAACCAAAGATCCTACTTCAATAGTAGGGAAAGGGAAAAGATAAAAAAATGTGTTTTGTTAAACTACGTAGTAAATATATGATACCGCAAGGAAGTACAAAAAGCTATAAAAAATATAATAACAGTCCTTATTTAAATAAATAAAATTTATTCAGCACTTAATTTTGTGCTTGTTTTTATATTACCCCTTGTAATACTAATGACAATTGTGGGATGTAGGCGCCACTGTTATCCACACTGTAAAGGGGACAAAAGTGAAACATAGAGTGATTAGGAGGCCTCCAAGTTAATAAACCAGTGTGCAATCTGGGCGGCCTGCTTCCTGCTACCCGTCCATACCCCTTGACTCTGCTTACTCTGTCACTCTGATGCAGTCCATAAAACGTGACTAGTCTTTAATTCTACAACCAGAGCTGAGGGCAGTTGATAACATCTGTAACACCCTTTTGAAAATTAAATGTTTGGGGCCTCTCTGGTGGCACAATGGGTTAAACACAGCACTGTGAATCTGTCTGGAGTCACTACAGCACAGCACGAGTTAGATCCCTGGCCAGGGAATTTCCTACATGGTGCAGCAGACCTCTCCTGCCTCGCCTGCTGTTCCCCTCAGCAGTGTACTTCAGTCGATCTGCCTGTTCTGCTCCCCACTCTGTCTCTGGTAAATCCTCTCACCACCTCACACCTCTGGTCTACACCCCACTTTGTATGCATAAATAAATAAATCTTTTAAAAAATAAATATTTGTTTGCTTTCAATAGGTGTCTCACATCCTCTGGGTTCTTTACCCAGTGGAGTGGTCCAAATTTTTTATTCCTAAGGAATCTCAGCTGTGATGTTTTGGATATAGTCCCATGGACTTTTTCCCTTGCAAGAAATAATAGGAAGCAATTCTGGTGACCCCCGGTCCCTCTTTTCTGCCTTGGTCAAGTAGAACTTCATTCTTGATCCTCAGGTGAATCTATACAACCCACAGTCTACCTCTTTCATTTCCTTCCTCCTGTTTCATTGGAATCATTGATTTGTTCTCTGATGAAAGCATTCCTCCATTGTGTTCTAATAATCTTATCATTTTCCCAAGGTCACAGAGATGGGAAGTAAACATTTTCTATTGTAGGTGTAATTATGGAAGATTCTATTCCATTTCTGTGCCTTTGTCCCTGACCTTGTGTATAGGCAGTGGGAAAATAGCAGTGTATATTGGTGACATTTTCAGATATTGTGCCACATATAGTACACATATTTTCAGATATACCACAAACTCGTGGGTATTGTCTTCCAGTTGGTAGTGTAACAGTGTCCTTATTAGGCTATTCCACCAACCTATAAGACCAGCTGTCTCTAGGTGATTATATATTAGGTAAGATATGTGAATCCCATAGGCCTCCATTCATTGCCTGGTTTCTTGCACTGTAAAGTAAGTCATTTGATAGGACTGAGTGTAATTAGAGATTCTTATAGCATCCAGAAAGTTTCTCTAATGTAATATTGCTGAAAAATGAATGAGAGCCTGGAAAAGTAAATCCTTATCTAGAATTAATGTCTATTCCATGAAGACAAACAGTACCATCACTGTGATGGAAAGGGTAGATTTAAGTACTCTGCCACCAAGTGCTTTACTTTCCCAGAAAGTCATGTTTCCACATGAAGGCACATTGGTCACTGGTGGTAGCATATTAGTAACTCAGCTATTCAGGAGCCAGTCTGGATTAGCAAGAGGAAGTGCATTTATAGCTTCTATCCTTGCCGTGAGTCTTATCATCAGTGGACCCTTCATTCTAGATAACCACAGATGTAAAGGTGTTAAATGGTTTACTATAACATATCATATGCCTTCAAGGGACCTATTGGGAACTGCAACAGAATTTTGACTGTCATCAGTCAAAACACAGTGCCACAAATGACAATGACAAAAGGCACGGGTGTCTCTGTCTGAGGGCTGTGCCCTCTCTAAAAATCTAACAGCTACAGGTGAACTAGAGATAGAACAACATGGGAGCTCTAAAGAATAAGAGAAAGAAGTAATTGCTGATGGATAATAGGAAACAATATAAAGGGGAAAAAAGGAAGGCAGAGTACACTTAAGAGATACTCTAGAAACAGTTTTGCCTCTCATTTGGAGATGACGTTTGCTAAGTCATGTCAGGCCTATACCTTCCAAACTATAGAGCAAAACAATTGGACCAAATGTGGACCCATTTAGTTTCATTGGGCTGTTCTGTGGAGGTTCCTTTCTAGCTGTAGGAATTCATGATTTCATGCAGTAATGTGGTTAGAGCTAGTTCAGGCAAGATGTTTCTTTGGAAAAATGCAGTGAAAGATTAGCATAAGGTCTTTATTCTTAGCGGTCAACTGGATTCTCTTGGACAGAAGAAATTTGCATGTTGCTTTGGAAACCCTCATTTTCCTAAGTACAGAAAAGGGCACACAATCTGAATTGTTAACTTGGATGAAGGTTTCCCAGTGACCCTGGGGGAACTCATCCAATATTGAATGAGTCAATGTATCAAAAATAAATAATAAGCCAATTTAATATAGTGATTCTCACTACTACATTAATCAAAATAATTGGATGCTGAATTGAATGAGAATTTTAAATACCTTTTAAAGTATAAAAAAGGAGATAATAAAGAACAGTTAAGATACTTAGAGTCATATTAACCATGGTTAAAGTTATGTTAACAATTTCAGCCGAGAGCTTTATGTCTTTAAATTATTTCTCTTAGTTCTTTTAGGCGATATCATTTGTAGAAAAATTAAAGAACATTATCCCACTTTTTTAAAGAAAGTAAATCATAGTATAAATAATATAGTTATTTCCCCCATGTAATTGTGAATCCCTCTGAGAAATTTGCAAGCTTTTTCTCACATTTAATCTTCAGTATTATTTGGTAAGTATACAGCAAAGTCATCTATCCTTACTCTCCAAAACCTATATAAATAGTTAATAAAATATTTAAACAATGATATCAAATAATTGTTTATTTCAATAACATTCCCTTTAATCTTGACCTATGGGCAATTAGGACTCCATTTGAATAGTGTTGCATGATAAACACTATTGCCCTTCCATTCTAAACTTGTGTACATACACCGGCCCATTAAAGTGATTTATGTTCTTACTTACATACAGTATTGTAATAATGTTCTGAGTTGAGAGCTTCTTGGAAATTCTGAGTCAAATAGGCCAGACACTACTATCTCTTATTCTCAAACTGGAATCACTTAATCTGAATCATAGCCATTCCAAATCAGCAATGAAAATGTTTTTGTTGACATGAAAAAGAAGGAAGAGAGGGAGGGCTGGAGGGAGGGTGGGGGAGGGAGGGAAAGCAGAGGGAAGGAAGGAGGGAAGGAGAGAAGGAAAGGAAAAAAAATAGACTTGCTCAGTCTTAAGTGTTGCGCTCATTGATTCATTTCAGAGTTCAAATTCCCTGATTCACTTTGGACATTTAAAGATAATGAATCTAGTTCCTTATATTATCACAACTGATCAAAAATGAGTGAAACAGGCACCATTAAAATAAAAGAACATATGTCTGTGTGGTTTATCTTCAACTTTATATGTATACTTTAGATAACTTTTAAACACAAAAACATAGTAAATAATCAAAACTTCTGTTACTCCATTTACAGAAGACATAATTTCATCCATAATCCTCTATATAATTATTGGGTGACTTGAAGCAGATCACATATTTTCTCACCATCCATTTTCTAGAACTAAATGGTTGGTGTGAAATGTTCTGAATTTCAGTAAAAACAACCACTGAGACTGAATGTGAGAGGTGTGGATCTTAGTGATCAATTCCATTATTTAATTTTTTGAACTTTCAAAGTGATATTGAATTGCTGTGTAGACTTTGCCTCAGGGGCCCATTATTCATGGGAAGTCAACATTTATATATGGGAAACTTAAGGTATTGTTGTAGTACATAGGTTTTTTCCAATTCTTTCATCCTGGATGCAGAGTACCTGAGGAATTACTTACAGTGAGTAGATTTCTCACGAGGAAGGAAAGGGAAAGAGATAAACAGCTGCTAAAACCCTGCTGCTTATCCTAACATCTACCTATGATTTCTACATCTAGTTCATCTATTTGTACACTCAGGGGTTGGCATTTTATGATAACACAAGGATGGAAATAATATTCTGCTTTTCTCTATTCAAAAGTTTCAGATTAATAGCACTCCCAGAGACTCAGAAATCAGTTACACTGGAGACCAAGATTCTGCTAAATAAAGATTTATCCCTTAGAGAAAATAGCCCCATTGGTTTCAGAAGCTATTAACCTCGTAAGAGTTGAGAAATTTTAAAATAATTTATATTAACTTAGATAAAGAATATATTTAGCTTTGTTTTTGATTCTGAAACTATAACACCGAGGTTAGAAGATTGACTCTATTATGGTGTCCTTCTTAAACCTTATTTCTGGAAGATTGGTAATTCTTATTTTCTATTTGGATTAGTAAAAAATCACAGTCAGGTATATCAGATTTTTTTTTTTTTAAGGGGAAGAAGGGCTTTCATCAAGTTAATTTTCTAAATTTAATTTGAATTAAACTTTTAAATTTAAAAAATGCAAATGGACAGAAGATCATATGTATCTACCTTGTATCTAAAAATATATAAAATCCTAGGATAAAAGCTAGAAGTAAAGGTTAGACTTAATACCACTTACATAGATATTCTCAGTTACAATAACTTTAAAGTAGAAGTTGTATGAGCTTAGTGAATAACCAATGAGGAAATCTGTTTACTCAAGTACATTATTTTCTCTCACTTCAGTATATCCTACATTTGCAACTCCATTTATATGCACAAATGCAATTTTGCCCCACAAAAGTCTGCTTTCTTTTTTCCATTATTATTTTCAGTGAATTGGCACTGATGATGAAATTAAGTAGAATAAAAATCAGAACAGTGAAATTACACAGTTGTTAATCAATATGACTTGTGTTAGGAAGCCCTTCTCAGTACAGAAGTGGATATCAATTGGGAACCAAGAGTAGACATGGGGGTGAGAGCTACATGTGATCAATTCCATTTTTTTTTTGTTTGTTTGTTTCATATAAGACACTAACACCTACAGTTCTAAGTCCCAATTAAACCTCACATCTAAGTCCCAATTAAACCTCACATCTTTCTAAGTCCCAATTAAACCTCACATACCTGTGTTGATTGCCTAGCAATAGTATGTATTTTTGCAGGAAAAAAAAATCGGAAGTTTTAGGATGAATGCACATTGAAAACATCTTAGTCAAAACCCTAAACAACACTGGAGTGAGTCTATGTTAGGATTGTCTTGCTGGAGATTTAGAGCTTAGTAGTTCAGTTGCAACCTAGTCTGCCTGGAATAAGCAACAAAAAATTGCCTGTGTGAATGCTTTCCACTCTATGGCTGTCACAGTGGACACATAATACTGCCAAGACTGAGCAGCAGACACGATTCTTAGCTTTTTCTTTCGAGCTATTGTTCTGGGGCAATATGTGAGCATTATAACCTCTACCTGTAGTTGTCAGCTGGCTTGTACTACAGCAATATGCACACAGTCATAACTAATGCTCCTGGCAATTCAGGCCCCCTGTTCCTAAGCAACAAGGATCACAGATCAACAATATACAAATCTTTGTAGTTTATATTTTTGGCGCACTGATAATAAAAAAGAAAACTTGCAATATAGCTTAAAAATAAGAAAAGATTTTCCTTGAGGTTTTTTTTTATGATTAAATAGAAAAGTATAGATTGGGTATGCATGGTAGAAGGATAAAGTTTAAAGGTTAAAACAAAGGTCACTCGCCACGTATCAACAAAGCACATTAAATTATTCTGTGTGAAATGAGCTGCATTTCCAGAATAAGAGAGAAAAAACAGTCCATTAAGCTCTTAATACAAGTCTTTAAATTGGTGTAATTGAATTCTCATTGACTACAAGAATGATATTTCTTTCAGCTTATGCAATAAGAGGAGTGAACAAGAAACTTGGGATGTTTTTCCTTTGATGTAAATAATAGCAGACGGCAGGAGAATTTATAAGCCGATCTCAATCAGCTGAATGAAACTTCTTTATGGTCAAATATGACTGTACAAATATAATGCTGGGCTTAGAGTGGGAAAATTATTATTTCAACTCAACTGATAATGGGAAAAACTATTAGTCTGAAACAGTAGCCAACTAGTTGGAGATTGCATTGCTTATTTTATTGGATTTTTTTCAGTGTATTTTGCAACGGTTGAAGACAGTGACTATTGAGAAGATAGAGATTTGAAAGAAAAAAAATTTAAAAATTAAAACAATATCAATGAATTATAGTTAACCTAACCACTAGCCCAGTGTTCAGAGCACCTGTATTTATCCTAGATGTTATTTCTGCCTTTGTGGTTTGGGCCATGTCACTCTCCTCTGAACTTCAGTTTCCTCATCTTTAAAAATAAGATGCTGAACTATATGCTCTCTAAACATTCTATTAGCTCTAAAATACTTCAGCCTCATAAATAGTTCTGAAATAAATAACTTTAGCTCTGATATTTTAGTCTGGAAAATCTACATAGTACTTTGTATATTTGTGTATCTTTTTTTTCATGGCTGTTGTGGGGTTTTGGGTTTTGTTTTTTTTTTTTTTTTTTTTTTCAGTTTTTGTGGGAAAAAAAGTTATGTGTTCCTAATGGTAAATTTAAAAAAACTCAAATTTGAAAACAAATCCAAATTGTGAATCAAATAAGGAAAACTAGAGTAATTCAGTATACTGAATAAACACTTATGCCAAGGGATGTTACACTCAGAGCATTAGTGTTGTTTTAGTTTGTATAATTGGAATGGACTCGAAGTCTAAATAGAATCGATTTACAGTACTGAAATAAAGAATGCAAAAAAGAAAAGACAAAAAGGAGGAGGAAAAGCAGTGGTTATCTTATTGCAAAACACCAGTGGGCACCAGGCGTACAGACAACAATAAGGACAATATCTCCATTTTTCAGTTTGGAGGCCCTGGGCCAGGACCTTCCTTGGCAGTCACCATTATCTCTTGATCAAATTTGGAGAACAGTTTCCTAACTGTCCTCCCATTTTTTCCATTTAATTCTCTCACTTCCTTATGCGTTCTCCATGAAGAAGTTAGAATTTTCTCAAAATAATCTAATTTTTTTTCCCTGCTTAAAACCTTTAATACACTTTCCATTGAATTTGCGATAAATTCCCAAGGCTTCAACAAGCTCTGCATGACCTAAGACCTGCCTGTTTCTTCACAATCACCTTGTACCAGTTTCCAAAAACACTGACCTTTTAGTTCTTCAAACACAACCAGCTTTTGCTTGGACAGAGTCTTCTCACCTTGGCCTGCAATTTTCCTGCTTGCTTACCCATTCTGCCCTTGGTTTTTTCTTTGGTTTCACCTTGAACATTACTTTCTCTTTATCTTTCCTCACTGTCATGCATCCCACATGGAAAACTAAATGAATTATTCTACTATGTATGTTGATTATATTTCTTAATGCTTTTTTTTCAATTTGTGGTTAAATATTTGTGTCATTACTTGTTTAATTCATCATTTCATATTCAAATAAACTTCCTATCTATTTTGGCAAATTATATTCCATTAACTTAGAAGAATGCCTAATACATAGTAGGCAAGCAAGTGATTTGTTGAAAGAGTGAATGAGATCAATACTTAAGTTACAGGGAAAGTGAAATATACTGTTGATGTCTTTTGATTTGAACCAGAATATCTGATTATGAAAAATATTCAGAAGAGAACAGGGAATGTCTGGTGTAACATAAAACCTTGGAGAGTAATAACAGGGCCAGAGAGAGATTGACCCCTAGTGGGTCAACTTTTGAAATTTAAAGAGCACAAATGGATTTTTTCTGATCATGTGCTTGTGAAGTAGTAAACACTGTACAATGAAAGTGTTTCTGGGCTAGAGAAGAAAGCAGATCCTGATAACCCAAAATATCACACAAAATGGAAAAAACAAAGATGAGGGAGGAAAAGATCAAGAAGAAATATGGGTAACCATATGAAGCACAACTAAATCAAAGCAAGAATTTTTGGGAGAAAGTGCTAAGTGATGAATGAGGAATTAGAAAAGGGAAATCACATCAGGAATTAAGTCACTGAGTGGTACATGATATGAGAGTTGGAGTCTTCAAAGTGGAAAATCCTTTGGAGGAATTTCTTAAAAAATACATTGGAGTAGAGTGGGAAAACAACACTACAAGACGCAGCCAGATTTAGAATCAGGGCAGCTTCCACTGTTACAATTCAGACTCTGATTTGCCATGTGACTTGAGAGATGCTGGCATCTCACAGTGAGGTCATAGCAATGAGTCTGAGGTTTAGACTACATTTTGGCATTTCCAAGTCTAACATTCTAGAGAAAGTTAAGTTAGTCCAATCCAGTTTCAAGATAAAAGTCAGTATGTTTTAGATAACTATGAAGATCTCAGCTAGTCAACCTCGGGGGGAAAACAGAAAGTCTCAGACCCACTTCCTCACCTTGGTGGTGCTCTTTGCTTATTGACATATCACATCACTGCTCTAACAAATCGAATGTGGAAAGCCTGATGGAAAGTTGGTATGACTAATAAAATCTGTGTGTTCAAATACATTTCTAGCTTTCTAGAGGGCTATATTATTTTTATTATTGTTGTTAAGAATTTCTATGGAGTCCGACTTAGTGCCTGGCTAAGGATGGCTTTTACTACCCATCATAGTGATTTCAGGATGCAGCTTGGGGTGGTTACCCATATTTTACATTTTACTAGGGTACTTTCCTTTACCAAAATTAATGCTGCTATTTTCAAATGAATGGAGGCTATGGCAGAGGAGTAGGATTATTGGGCTGTTCAGCTACTTTGTGCTGGTTAAAAGATCACACATCTTGAATCTTTATCTTCTTCTCTACCACACTACCTTGTTCAGCTCCCTCACACCCGCTCAGTACTTTTACAGCATTCTAGCTGTTCTTCCTGCCTCCATTCTCTCTACCCCCAAACCCAGCATGCCCTTTGCCACCACAGTGAATTTTCCAAAATGATTTGATTGCATCACTTTTCTGCTTAAAATTCCTCCAGGATGAGCCTCAAATTATTTAGCACAATGTAAAAAACCTTCACAATAACTTCATGACAAACCAGCTGCTTTTCTCTCTCGTATGCCATTTCCTGTCTCTTCACCTTTGCTCATCACTTTCTTTATTCTGACAGGTGTTTCTGTCTAATAAACACTGACTTATCTTCCAAACTCCAACTCAGCTATACCTTCCCCTCTGCAGCCTTCTCTGATATTATGGTTCCCCTTGCCCCCACACCAACATTTCTTGTTTTCTTTCTGTGCTCTCCAAACATTTCTTACATGCTCATCTGACCTTTTCCTAGCACATTTCATGATTTACTGTAATAGAAGGTGTTGCTAGGAGCCATATATGTTTCAACCTCTACTGTCTGCTACAGACGCTGACATATGATTGATATGCAAAAAATGGTGACGGGAATTCTTGAACTCAACTGAATTAAATTGAACAAAATAATAACAGATAATGACTATTGGGTGTAAAAGATGGGGAGACCTTTAAAGTCTGGAGAATAATGGCAGTGTACCCTTTTGAGTTCATAGGGGAATGGAGTGTCTCTCAAATTGTCCTCCAGAGCAAACACTCTGTCCTGCACAACGAAGTTGGTTGCCTGGAGAGGCACAGCTGCTTCCCCTTCAAAGTGAATATGATTTGGATCTACCAAAGGAAGTGGGAGGGTAAGATGATTAGGAAAACATGAGCAGAACAAAATATTTTCTAGCAATCTTAGTTTTCTCATATGCACATGGCTTGGAAAACCTTACAGGTAAATTTCTGTGATAAATTAAGAAAAATAAGGACATGCAAATGTACAAGAATAGGTGTGTATGCATGATAACCAGTGTCAAATTGCCAACTGTTCTTTCTTAAGAAGGATTATCCTTTATTCTGAGATTAAATCCTTCCTGATTTCTTCCTGCTACTACTTCCTGATTTACAAGAAAGATGGTGGGAGTAGCCGTATGTTTGTTCTTTTGTCGTTATATCTTTGCCCTTTGTTTTTTTTCCCCCCAAAGATTTTATTTATTTATGCATACAAGCTGGGGTGTAGGCCAGAGGTTGGGGTGTGTGTGAGAGGGTTCACCAGAGACAGAGTGGGGAGCAGAACAGGCAGATTGACTGAAATACACTGCTGAGGGGAACAGTTGAGGCAGGAGAAGTCTGTTGCACCATGTGGGAAGCTCCCTGGCTGGGGATCGAACTTGTGATGCAGTGACTCTTGATAGTTCCGTAGAGCTCCTCCTAACCCCTTGAGCCACCAGGGAGGCCCTGGTTTGTTTTTGTTTCTTCTTAAAAAATACTCTTAGTTGGACAAATTAAAATTTAGTAATACCCTAGTGGAAATTAAGGGGATTTTTAAAATTAGCTGGTCCTCAAAAGCCAAAATCTGGGAATAAAACAGTTCTCAAGCATACAAACACTTCCTACTGTTGATAGGAAAGATTGCTTGAGAGGCCAGAGTTTAAGATTGGACTGTGCTTCTAATTTAATATGTAACCATCTGCAACATGCTTTATGTAACTACAGGGAACTTTTATTTCTACATTTATAAATGAGGAGTTTGAAGTAAATCATTTTTTTCAAGATCTTTTAGGAAGATTCTTTGGGTGGTACATAGTCACCCCTAGAGCCATACAAGAAAACAGGTAAATATGCACAAAGGAGCATTTCTCTTCTATTTCCCTCTTATCTGCTCCTTCAACCCTAGCAATTTCTCTTTCATAACTCTTACTTATTGAGCTTATATATTACTTTTGTGGGAAACAACAGCTGTGTATTTGACATCTCAACATAGATGTCTCACAGATAATCAAATACAGAATGAAACTACAGTCTTCATATCAAATTGGTCCATTTGTAACCTTCTACATATCAGCTAATGGCAACTGTATGCCTAGTTAATCAGACAAAAAACCTGAGAAGTCATCCTGATAACTTTCTTTGTTTATCACAACTCACATCAGATTTTTCAGGATTTCATGGTGGCTATATTTTCAAAATACATCCAGAATTATACTATACCTCTTCATCTATTTGGAGGCTATGACAATAGTCTCCCTCCTGGGTTGAGGAATACGTCCTTCCTAGCTTTTAGCTTTGAACCCTACTGTCTATTTGCACAGCAATTAGCTGAATAATTGTAAAATGTAAGCCAATTTATGTTATTGCTTTGCTCACAACTCACCAGTAATTTCTCACCTCAGAATAAATGACATCAGTACCTTGAGATGAAAGCCCTGCTGACCTATGCTGCCTATGGGCTGGAGTTTCTCCTCTTTGGTTTCTTCTACCGACACTCATCTATCACTCAGCACCTGTCACACTGACCTCTGTGCTGCTCTTTCAAAAAGTTGCATTTCTTCTGCCTTGAGGGACTTTCCACTAACTCCATTGCTCGTACCCCACATATCAAATGATGAGAACATCACATCATTAAAATATTTGCTAACATTTCATTTTTTCAATATAAGACCAACCTTGATCACTTAATTTAAAATTCAACTCACTACTTGTACCATCAAGTTTCTTCCCTGTTATCCTATGCTGTTTTCTTTATCTAACATTCAGTTTTATTGTCTATTACTTATTATTTACAGACCTTTGTTAAAACATAAACTTCATGATGAAAGGGTTCTCTGCCTGCTTTTTCCAATTGATATGTTTTTAAACATCCAAAATAATGATTCCTCCACACACAGACTGCATACTTAATTAATATTTGTTTAATGTTTAAAAAGACAAGAAAGAATTTATTACTTAAGAAAGAAAAAAGGGGCCTCCCTGGTGGCACAACGTGTTAAGTGCAGCGCTGTGGAGCTGTCAGCATCTGCGCGGTGAGTTCGATGCCTAGCCCGGGAGATTCCCACATGGCACAGCATTCCTCTCCTGCCTCGCCCACTGCGCCCCTCAGCAATGTATTTCATTCATTCTACCTGTTCTGCTCTCTAGTCTGTCTCTGGTGAACCCTCTCGCAACCCCACACCTGTGGCCTACATCCCAGCTTGTATGCATAAATAAATAAATCTAAGAAAGAAAGAAAGAAAAAGAGAGAGAGAGAGAAAGAAAGAGGGAGGGAGGGAGGGAGGGAAGCAGGCAGGCCTCTAGACTATATGATCATCAAGATTTTGCCTACTTATAAAATTGATTTGGTAGATTCCCCAGGCTTTCTGTCTGACTGCAATCTATCTGCTTCTAGAAACATCAGTAGCAAAGCAAGTTTTCTTCATGATTTGCTTTGCTAAAGTCACACATTTCTCAAATTGTCTTCAACACCAGTGGCAGTTGAGAAAATCTCTCTGCTTCCTATGCCTTTACCACCACCATCCAGAGTGATTTTGAAACTCTGTTGGCTTTGTATCTAGCTTCTGGCTGTCGTAATGTTCAGATACTGGGATATATTGTGCAGTTTATTATTGCCACAGCTAGATCTGCCAGTCAACTAGTAGCCAAAGATGAGAGATGATTTAACAGAATGGGGCCTTCATCTAGCAGACAGTCTCCAGCATGGTTCCTCCAAATATGAGTGCAGCTGAGATTTGAACAAGCTCTTATGACTTCAAAAACAATTAGCCTGTCAGGGACTTGGAAGATGGAACCTCCCACTCTGGATTGATCCAAGAGAAGTCTTTCTTTAAGGAAAACATGTTTTCTTCTCATTTTGTACAAAATATTTGCCTTTCACCATCTTACATTATTAAATCAGTACCTAGAAAACATCTCTGCATGTTCTCAGTAAAGACAAGCAGCTAACCAAGGAAACTAAAGAGGTAAGGGTTGTTTAGATAGGTGCCTCCCTTTCCTTCCTCACCAAAGAGATTTTTACTTGTTCTGACAGTTGACTCTTGCATGAACTCTTTTTTTTTTTTTTAATGATATTCTAGAGATAGATTTCAGAAGTTCTTTTGAGGGGAAGAAAAGAAATGGACAGAAGAGCTACATAGACACTTCTCCAAAGATGGCATACAGATGGTCAACAGGTACAGGAAAAAATGCTCATCATCACCTATCATCAGGGAAATGCAAATCAAAACCACCTCACATATTTGATATGTGAGATGTGAGAATGCCCATATCAAAAATTTCAGAAACCACATTTAGCCATCATGTGGAGAAAAAGCAACTCTCCTACACTGTTGGTGGGAATGAGACTATCCCAGCCTTTATGGAAAACAGTATGGAGGTTTCTCAAAACTTTAAAATTAGATCTGCCATATAATCCAGCAACCACTCTTCTAGATATCTACTTGAAGAATGCAAAAACACTAATTTGAAAAGATATCTGCTCTCTTATGTGCATTGTAGCACTGTTTGCAATAACCAGACAAGCTATGGAAAAAAATCTAAGTGCCTAAGGACAGATGAGTGGATAAAGATGATGTGGTATACATATACAATGGAATACTACTCGGCTATATAAAAGATGAAATCTTGCTATTTGTTACAACATGGATGGACTGAGAGGGGATTATACTAAGTGAAATATAGCAGAAGGAGAAAGACAAATGCAAGACGATTTACTCATATGTAGACTATAAAAAACAAAGCAAAGAGACAGAGAAAAACATATCAAAACCAAACCTTGAAATTTGACTGAAGAACTGAGGTTACTAGATGGAGGCAGGACAAAGTAGGGAAGGGGCTCAGTGAATGATTATAGAGGATTATTGGTGCTTTGGTGGTACATAGAGTGATAACATATAGAGAGATGTGAACCTGTACATATACCTAAAGCATGTACAGTGTTGAAAATCAATTATCTGAATAAGCACAATTTTAAAAGAGTTCCTTCTCTTCATATTTTCTTATAAATTTCATTAGGGTCAGTAGTTTTTGGAATGTCTTGATACTTTTGAGAAACATATGAAAATTAAATTATCCCCGCCAGGACTTTGTTCCTCCACCATTTCCTTCATCTTTATCTCTCAGTAAATTTCTAGATGCGATTCCTATCCTACATCTCTAAGGAGAAATGAGATAAGCTTAGAGCTGTGTAGAACTGTTTTCCAACATACTATGTATCATCTGCTCCAGTTTTGTTTTACTTTCAGGGTTCATTTTGGGAATGAAAGGGAAGCAAAGGTCAAAGTCAGGCAGAAAGGAGTATAATTGCATCAGCTGGAGGACATTTGATTATGTGGATGGAATGGAAAGCCTTGACATTTTTCTTTTCTAACCTTGGGAGGTGGAGGGAATCTATCAACTGCTATAAAATTCTCCTATTCTTCAGACAGTGGCAGAGAGAACACAGTTGACTCCTTGAAAAGAGTAGTGGAATGACAAGGGCTTGAGATGAATTTCTTGTTAAAACCTCAAGCATCAGTATTCTCTGAACACAGCAGATAATACAAAAACTCACAATCTTAGAGATTAACTGTGTAAACTGATTTTTGAGGAAAATTCAAGTCCCCTGAAAGGCATTTAGAGGGCTTATTGCTTACTTAATTCAACTGAAGAGAAAAATAAAAGTTTCCAAATCATGCTAGTCAGGTCAGCACTGCACGGCACATTTTACCTGATTATCAGAGAGTGGTCTCCGGACAACAATCAGTGAAAAGAGAGGCCTTAGTTGAACATCAGTCCTGTGAATGAGCATAGAAAAGGACCCTCCCCAGTTGATCCTTGACATGACTGCAGTCCCAGGTGACACTATAATTGATGACAGCAATGGTCGCCCTCATCCAAGGACCAACTAAGCTCGGCTGCAGTTCTGACTCACAAAAACTGTGAGATAATAAATGTTTTAAGCCACTGAGTTTGGGGGTAATTTGTTAGTTTGAATCTTACTTTAGACGATTAATGCGATTCTTAAAATTAGTTTATACATCTCTTTATTAGTTTGAGTAGGCACTACACTGTAATTATCTATGTAAGATGCTTTTTCCAGTCTTTCCATATATTTGCCAAGAGGAGAGTGAATGAATTATTTGGCCTTGGTTCTCACCTCCAGCTCTGTGGTATGAGAAGAAATACCCATTTGGTCTTTATCCCAATATTCTGTCCAAAATTTCCTCATCCTGAAACCTTTGAAACTTCAGGAGTAGGAGGAACATCTTTTGTTGTTTATAACAAGACCCTTTCATCCAAAACAGGATTTATGATAATGAAATGAATCTTGGCAGTGTCTCAACATAGCTGGAGGACAAAACTACTCACCAGGAAGACCAAGCTTTGATTAGAACTTTCAGCCCCACCAGCATAACTCTAGGGAGTGGAGAGGTACTGCAAACTGAGTTAATCACCAATGGGCAACAATTTAATCAATCCTGCCTATGTAGTAAAACCGCCATAAAAACGTTAAATGATGGAATTCAGAGTTTCCAGATTAGTGAACACATCAAAGTGCCAAAAGGATGATGCCCCTCAAGGGGGCAGCAAGCCCCCCCCACTCCTACCCCCCGCCCATAACTATACCTGTGTCCTATACGTCTCTTCATTTGATCATTCCTGAGTTGTATTCTTTATAATGGACTAGTAATAGTAATTAAAGTGTCCTGTATTCTGATTGTTTTTGGCAAATTATTGAAACTGAGGGGGGTGGTCATGGGAACCCCAACATTTAGAGTATGTGGGGTAGAATGGAGGAATGTAGTTGGCTTTATGATTGGTGTCTGAAGAAAGGACAGTGTTGTGGGGCTGGTGGGGGGAGGGGACTGCCTGGGCAAGTTCCAGATAGTATCAGGATTTAACTGACTTGTTGAATAACATGTTGATGTGAGACATTTGAGAACTGATTGTTAGTTTAGGAAAAGACTTGCACATTTGGCATCAGGGAGGATAAGAATTTTTAAATAGCCTACTGTGTGGATAGAGAAATCATAAAATTGTTGTAAATCTCAGTTTCTGCATTTGTGATATATATGTAATGCTTCCTTTGCAAAGTTATTGGACAATTCAAATATATATATAAACCCAAAATATAGCTTTATTTTAATAGTAGATCAGTAAGTTGCAGCAGCAGCAGTTATTTTGTTTTTATCATTTTCTCTAGTCTCACTTTCAAGTGTGTTTTCCAGTTTTTTTACTGAGGGACTTTTTGTTATTACTAATAAAATAATTATATCATGAGAAAATGTTTCGAAGATCCATTTACACGCTTTCCCTTTATTCAGATAAATGATTTAGTAAACAGTAATTAAACGTCAGGAAATGAATCATAGATGAGTTACCAAGATTTGATAGTGTTTGTAAATAAGGTAAATGAGTCCAGAGAGAAGTAAAAACTATTGATGTTTCCATAAAATTTCCAAGGTTCTGTTAAAGGTGACTCTGTTCTTCATGGAAAATTCATGAGTATAAATAGTGACTGTGAAGACTTTCCAGACTACCCTGTATAAACAGGTATACCAACATCGCCCTCATTTTCTATCCCAATCCCAAGCTTTTTGTTTTTTTTTTCAACACTTACCATTGTTTAAATTCTCTCTCTTATCTGTCTCATCTTTTTATCCCCTTTGTTTAATGTCTATTTCCTACTCCCAGTAAATAAGATTTACAAAAGCAGGAATCCTATTTTTTTTAATGTACATCACTCTTTCTAGTACCCAGAACAATGTTGGAGGGAGGGGGGTGGAGGGGGCGGAGGAGGAAACTCAGTGAAGTGTTGCCCTTCACAAATTGTCTATGGATTAACCTTGAGGCAACAAGAAGTTAGAAAGGAAAGAGCATCCTTGGACTTTGACATGTGATCTATTCTAGTTTCCAATTATTAGCACTAGTTGAGGGTTGGCTTGATATCAGAATGGTAGACCCTGAAATAATTGGGTCTTGACATCACATGGACTGTGTTTCTGGATGTGGGTCTCCAAGTTTCAGTCATGTCAAGAGTAAGGAGGAATGGCATCTCCTGAGAGAAGGGCATGATGAGTAGGCATGCTGTGTAGTACTCTGAAGAGTATTTTAGTTTTCCTCAGGCCCTGCTATTTTCACATTCAAGGGGTCAAATGTCCAATTAACCTTACATTCCCACGTATCTATAGAATTGGTCTCCCCAACAGGGTTCAGATAGGCATTCCCCAAGGTGTCTAGAGTAGGCCTATTAGCAGGCAGATGAGGGGCCCTCAGGGCCCCCAAACCTGCCTACTTTACATGGGTTCTTTTATCTACTATCTAAAGACAAACGTATTATTAATGGATAAGACCTTCATAAACCTTAATGCAATTACTGTGCAATAGGACTTAGTGTGCAATAGAGAGAAGGAAAGAGAAAGAATATAGTTAAAATAGTTTCCAATTAAACACTCAGTTGCCCATCCCCTTGTGGGTAAATGCCCAGCCAAGCAGGTTGGACCAACGCAGGGACACTGAAGCCCAAAAGCTTGCCACAGTCTAAAGCACCTTTTGGTGGGGACCTATAGGAAAGAGGCAAGAGGAGCTAGAAAAATATGGAAGTAAAAGAGCAAAATCAAAATACAAATCAAAGTAAAGGCTGCTATGGTCAGCCTCCCCACTGGTCTCTCACCCACATCCCTGTCTCTTCCAAGTGTTTCCTTCCATGTCGCCCAAATCCCTGGTACAAGCCCAAGGTCTGAAAGCAAGTGCAACTTCTGCTTCACATGTCTCTCAACTCCATGTGCCTCCTCCAGGTCTTCTAGTCTTGCCTGTCTTCTTTTCCAAGTCCAACTTCCAGTCATTTCTAGCTTTTCCTTGCTGCTCAGCTCCACACTTCCTTAGGTAGGGCAGGGAACCTGGCACCCCCTTTTCTATGAATAGTATAGAAATGACATGTGCCACCTTGGTATATGGAACTCAGGTCATTTAAATCCCTGTGAACCTTTGGAGAAAACTGTTACCATTACTTTAAAGAATGAAGATTGCTGAAATTTAAGGATTTTTGCCATTTTAATTAGAGAAACCTATCTTAAGGCAGTCAAATATCTACAGGCAAGATTTTTGTCTTAAGAATGAATTCCTTCTCTTTGACACCCCGAATTCCTTAGCACACAGTTATAAATATCCCATATACTTTAAAATTTACAAGCACGTAAATTCTTCAAACGTGCTATTAAATTTGCTCTCTTTCTCCTACTAATCTGTCTGATATTAATTTGTTTGTTCATCTAAGAAGAACCCAGAGGGGTAGAGGAAATATCCCATGGCCCACTAAATTGTTGTAATAAATCTCAATAACTTAAATATTCTCGTATCTTAATTCCTTTGCCCCCAAATCATGGCTAATTATTGGAATGAGTAATTTTCAAAACAATACAGGCTTTAATTTTTTTTTTCCTGCCTTAGACTTTTCGAATTACTTACCATGTGGCAGACACTACACTAACCAGAGAAGATTTAATCCTGCATAAAACAAAGTCCTTATCCTTAGGGAGCTCAAAATATAATATGAAAGACAAACAAAAAGCGATCTAAATCCAAAGTCCAAGCTTTGCTTGTTGCTCTGAAGTCACTTAGAGAACTTAGCAGAAAGCACCAGAAAAAGAACCTGTTAACCAACTGCCATGCACCCTCAAGTGATTCCTTTGCAGTGATTTCTGCAGATAATTCTTTAAAAGTCCATTATTGTCTATGGAGAGAGGGCTCTACTTTTTTTTAGTTTTTTTTTCCTCCTGTGGTGCTATTTCATATTTATTATTTCCTTGCTAACTATATTAAATTTGACACTTTTACTGTACATTTTTATTCCTTCTCTAGAACTGGTTGGGACAGAGAGATTTTCTCTAATTAGTTTATATATTAAGAGTTTATGTTTCATTCTAGAACTGCCTAGAGATTCATTGGCGTTATAGGTATAATATAAAATGTTAGTCGTTATCATGGTAAAACCTCAATAAACATTTCAGCAATGTAAAGTTAAAATTTGGGGAGTTTATGGAAGAGTCTAAAATAATTCAAATAATGAAAGATTCCTCTATTAGGGACTGCTGGTTTGGTTTCAGTAGTAGATAGTCCTTTGTTCATTTTAAGTCTAACTCTTCCTCCAACTGATTTCTATTTGACAGGCAAAAGCAATTAAACTCGCTGTTTTGGAACTTAGTTCATCTTCACCTTTCCTCCTTCTCAGCATCTCTCTTCAGCCAGTCTGTTATTTGTACACTAGATTCACTGACCTTGAGTTGGTCTTAGCAGAACCAAAGAAAGAAAAAATTTATAGGAAAGAGGGAGTCTCTTACCATGGCATATGAAGGACTTTGCACTAGGACTCAAGGGCCCTAGAGGCTGCAGTATTTTCTAGTACTTGCAGGTGTGCGTAGCAGCATCTTAACCGTAAGCACAAGTGTGCATATACTCATTCAGGGCCGGGATCAACAGAAGACTGCAAAGTTGAACATTGATAAAAGGAAGGGATCTGATGAGATCCTGAAAAGACTACTTCTAGCTCTAAGTACTGCTGAAAGCTTCGGTAACAGCAAATAGAAAGAAATGAATTTCAATGTTAGATTATTTTTCACATTTCTGGACTTAAATGCTTGCACACACAAACAGGAATAGGCTTTGACAGCAAGAACCCTGTAATGCTGAAGTGAATGTGAAGGGGTGAGCTGTCTATTAGTTCAGCTCATTTGAGCACCAGAATCTTGACTCTACTGGGTAGCTTCCAATAAATCAAACTAACTAATTATGCATTTAATACCTAGGGAGAGTGATCTTGTTTTACAAATTATTTCTAAGTTATTATATTGCAAATATAGATATGCATGTATATATATGTGTGTGTTTATATGTCCATATATATGCCTATGTATATTTAATCTTAAATGTCCAGCTTGATTGTTAAGGTATGCACACCATTCTCATAAAAAGTTTCCTTTACCCAATGATTCTCTATTCCTTTTAGAGTGACTATCGTATTATTTTACCAATTTTATAAATTATTTTGAGAAATATATAATCCTGCATTTTATAACAGTAATATAAAAAATACAAAGTAAATATAATCCTGTTGTTTTTTTCTGTTTTTATTTTTCGTTACTCTCCAAATCCCTCTCACCAGGAAACCAATAGCCACTCAATTAGGGTTGAATGAGAAAGAGCCTGAAACAGTGTGAATCTCATTTGTAGGTTTTTCTTTTCTCCTCTGTTTCTTATTGCCTGCATTAGGGAGTCCATTTCTTATATCAAAACCTCTGCAATGAGATTTGCACATTTGTTCCTAGTGAATTCCTTTAGATTCAACTCTTTTTCACTTGATTTGAATAGGAGTTAATTTCTTGCAGTGTACCCACCAAAATAGGGGTAGTGGCCATGAAATGTTGTATCTCTTTTCATAATCTGAATACTTAGCATATTTTCTGTGTTCCCTATGGCAATTGAATTTTTCCTTAGGGTTAACATTCTTAGTGCCTCCTAAGGTGATCAGTGGCATTTTCAACCTCTTTTCCAAGTATCATCACTTCTTGCTTGAGTCCTCCATTTTTAGATGCTGTGAGGCATTCTTAAAAACTTGAAACAGGGCCTCCCTGGTGGCGCAGCGGTTAAGCGCTGCGCTGTGGAGCTGTCAGCAGTGGCAACGCGAGTTCGACGCCCAGCCGGGGAGAATCCCACATGGTGCGGCAGACCTCTCCTGCCTCGCCCGCTGCTCCCCTCAGCAGTGTATTTCTGATCTGCCTGTTTTGCTCCCCGCTCTGTCTCTGGTGAACCCTCTCACCGCCCCATGCCTCTGATCTGTACCCCAGCTTGTATGTATAAATAAATTAAAAAAAAAAAAAAAACTTGAAACAGTTTCCATTGTGATAAAGTCTTTATTTTATACCAAATACTATGTATACTCACAAGATTGTGATTACTATAACAAATAACTAGACTTCTGTATTTTGTTAGCTAATTTACCATTTATTAAATTCACAGAATTATCCTTTAAAGAAGATATTCTTGTTAGTTTCTATGATAGGAGGTTTGTATTACAAAATTGCTAAGCTTCCACAGGAGTAGAGAGAGAGGTTTCACTTATGACTCAAGTCAAATGCGTAAAATCACAATATGATTTTATTTGTGGGGAATCCACATTATAGCAATATAAGCAGGCAAATCAATTGGCAATAAAGGGGAAGATATGAACCACTTGTCGAGGTTCTGGAGACCAGTGAAGTGAATGACAGCTTTAGAGTCTGGAGCGTCCCTTATCTGTTAGCTTCTATGGCAGTTCCTATAGTGAGTTTTGCCAAAATCTGGAGAAAGCTTCAGAGACCCCTGACCCACAGTCCAAAATATCTAAGATTAGCTGAACCCAGCCCCTGTATTTATCCTGCTTTTCAGAGGCATACTATCAGGACTACTTGTTAATTTTAATCTGGGCTTTTGCATTTAGCATAGCCAAGTTTTATCTATTCTTGCCCCTCTGTCAATTTACCACTGTTTTTTTTTTTCTAAGTGGTTACTTTTAATTGATAATTTAAATCATTCCTTCTCAGTTGCCCTAACTCTGGATTTTCGTGATAATTACAATGTCAACACATATTATAGCTTCTAACACACAAGGAACATAGTCTTCAAACCATTTTCTTACCATCTTCCATAAACAAAATTAAAACTCATACCTGAGTAAAAGTGTATTTTTGATTTGATAACTTAACCTCTCCAGATTCATCTCCCCTATCACTCATATAATGCACCATCTCAAAAGCTACATTTTAGTCAATCTGTTTTTTTTTTTTTGTACTTGCTCAAAGAGTATGCTTTTTCTCATCCCCCCACCCCCCACCCCATGTTCTTTTCTGTATCTGGTTCAATTTCACTACTCTTTGTTCAGTTGACTTCATCACAGTGTATAAGTGTAGGGTAAGCGAGAAAGTTGTCAGGTTTTTCCACCCTCCCCTCAGTGATGGACCTCTGCAGGCCTATGCACATGCCTGATGGCAGACACCTGGAGTATGGTGTGGGCCTGTGTGAGTGGGCCACGTTCAACTCTAGTAAACCAAAATGGTACCCCATTCCCTCACTAGTCAATAAATATTTGTTATGAATTCTAGTGTCTGCTATTGTTATAGATGCTGGGGATACAGTAGTGAACAAGACAGATGAAATGGCCCCCACTTGGAGTTCAAACTAATGAATGGAGTCTATGACCAAGTGAAGAAATAAATATTTCTTATTTCTTAAATAAATATTTCAGGCAGTAAAAACTGCTATAAAAATAAAACAGTAAGGCAAATAGAAAGTGATTTGTGGGAAATCACTTTGGTCACTTTTAACAGGGTCACTAGGATGGCCCTTTTGCAGGGATAACAATAGACCTGCATATAATAAGATCATGAACCATGTAAATATTTGGAAAAGAGTAATTTAGGCATATGAAACAGTAAAAACAAATCTAGAAGAAGTAGTGTTTGTGTTAGAAGACTGAATAGGTGTATTAGTCAAGGTTATACAGGAGAAAAAAAAAGCATATATATGATTAAACATATATGAGTGTGTGGAGGGGTGTGGGATGGAAGGGGAAGAGAGAGAGAGAGAGACATAGTTTTAGATTTCACCATCGTGGTTTAAGATTTCACTATTATGGAGTCTGGTCAGGCACAACTGAAATCTGTAGGACAAGTCTTTAGGAAAAACTCTGGTAAGATCTTGTCAGAGCTTTCCTCAGGGCAGCCTCTGTTCTGCTTTTAAATCCTTTGGCTGATTTAATCAGGCCACCAAGATTACCAACAGTAATCCTTCTTACTTTATGTCCACTGATCATAGAACCACATAATAACTTTAAAGCATTACCCAGATCAGTGTTTGATTTTAAAATGGTGTCCACTAGTCCAGTGGGTATGTGAAAATTTATTATCACAATGGAATGGTGTACAGTGAGTACAGTAAAAAGTCCAGTAAGGTCAGAGTTTAGCAAGTTAAGGATTGAGTGACAAGATGGAAATTGGAAGAAGTATTTAGGGGCAAGATTATATGTGGCCACTGAGCTCACTCTAGAGATTTCACATTTTATTTCATGAGAGTGGAAAAATACTGAAGTGTTCTGAATAAGAAGGAATGTGAGCTAATAAATAATGTGTTTTTAAAAATTTACTGTGACCATAATGAAAAGAATATCTTCTAGAAAGATAAAACTCTTGGATAGCTATTGCTTGGCCCATGGTGGAGGTGAGGATGGTTTGGTCTAGAGTGATAGAGTTAGGAGTATGAATACATCATATCCAGTATGTATTTTTAAAGGTAGAGCTGATAGTACTTTCTGGTAGGTTTAATGTGGTAGACAAAGGGAAAGAAAAAGAAGCAAGGAGGACTTTAGATTTGGGGTCCAAGCAATTAGATTAACAAGGTCATAACTAAGTGCAATATCAAAGGTTGAATTTTTGATATGTTAATTTAAGATATCCATTAAGCATCCAGGTAGTGATATTAAGTAAGCAGTTTGATACATGAGCTTGGAGTTTAAGGGTGGTGAAATGAGATAAATTAGGATTATGTCATGTGTTAAACTATTGGACCCCATTTAAAAAGAAGAATCTAGCAAAATGTTTATTAAGGAACAATAAATGGAGTGAAAGATCCAAGAGAATGTGTGTCATTCTCTTGTGAAGAGGTGTTAAGTGAACAAAGGAATGACAAACTGTCAATATCAAGGTGTTTCTAGATTTCTAAGCTGGCTGACAACCATGTCCCAATTTAGGGTTCTCAGATGAAAAATGGCTGAAAATATAATGGTTTGAGAAATAAGTGGAGGACCTAGAGTAGACATATTCATTATACTATTATTCCCTTAGTTTATTTTCTCCCAAACAAAAACCTTCTTTGTCTGTATATTAAACCAAAACAGAAAACTAGACACATACTCAACTTGTAAGTCTATTCTATAGTTAGAGACATAGTTGGTTTCACGTATGGAGTGGAGGAGATAGCAAAGTCTGAAAGCTGGACATATTTAGAATGGGTCCATTGGTGGGGGTAGGGAAGAAGAACAGGAAAAAATGCTTCATGGAATGAACAGTGTAGGAAGGGAAGAGACATAGAAAAGGTATATTAAAATAGAACTCTGTGACTGAGGGATACTCAGGCAAGCCAAACTGTTAAAAGGAAAAACCTATTTTCACATTCTAAAAAAGAATACAGCCATCCAAACACACAAAGGCAAAGAAAATATACTCTTACTGTGAAAGAGAGAGAGAGAGAGAGAGAGAGAAAGAAAGAGAAGAAAAGATTTCCAGTAACAGACTCCTCATCAAAATCTGAAAATTACCCATTATGTCATGGGCAAATATCCAGCCAAATACCCTCAGGGCATCTGAGGCCTGAGAGCAAGGAAACACAGGAAAAGGGTTAGGCAAGTCCCAGGGAACTGGCAGAAAAAGAGAGACCAAAATGCAACATATAATCCACCAGGAGTTCAAAATAATGGCAGCCATTTTCTCTACCAGGACCAGAAGCATCCTCCCCTTGTGTGTCTCCGACAAGTGTCTCTCCTCCCTCCTTCATTTCACCTCTATTTATTGATCTACCCAGATGTTTCTCAGCTTCCTCCCATTCAGGCATGATATGATGGGAATTGCAGACCAATGCATGTAATTGGTGGTGGGGAAAATGTCATCTTTTCACCATGCTGCCATGCTCCTCCCATTTTGCAGAGATGCATCTGTAACAAAACTTACATACAAACATAAAGAGGTATTGTACTACAATGAACTCTCCAGGGGATTTTTAGCTCCCTAACCCAAAAGCTAATTGGGTTGTATTTATAATACCTTATACATTATTTGGCATACTATATATGTATTTTTTTTTTCAAATGAATTAATTAATGGAGGTTTTGGCTTGCTTAGAAGCATACCATTTTGGATCTAGAGCACACTGTAAGGACTATGTCCTCCATAGAATGCCTTTGTTCTATTGTTATAGAAAATTGGTCAAAATTGGTCCAAAAGGTGACATATTTTGTCTAATACCATCTTGATATTGAAAGCAAATTAACTTTATAAACTTTACTATAGCAATGGGTTGAATATTGAACAAGCATTTCAGGAATTTAAATGTGATATGTGACAATTGAGGAAGTGCCTATTTTAATCTTGAGTTGGGGCCTCCCTGGTAGTACAAGTGGTTAAGTCTCAGCCTATGAAGCTGTTGGCAGCCACTTCAACACAAGTTTGATCCCCAGCCAGGGAGATTCCCACATGGCACAGCAGACTTCTGCCTTGCCTGCTGCTCCCCTCAGCAGTGTATTTCAATGGGTCCACCTGTTCTGCTCCCCACTCTGTCTCTAGTGAATCCTCTCACCCCCACACAGCTTCTAGCCTACACCCCACCTTTTGCATGCACACCTCTTGTATGCATAAATAAATAAATTTTTTTTAAAATAAATTTTGAGCTGATAAAAATTGAAAATGAGCAAACCAGGGCCTCCCTGGTAGCGCAACGGGGTTAGTGCAGCGCTGTGGAGCTGTTGGCAGCTGCGGTGACAGTTCAATGCCCAGCCGGGGAGAATCCCACATGGCATGGCAGACCTCTCCTGCCTCACCTGCTGCTCCCCTCAGCAATGTGTTTCAGCCGATCTGCCTGTTCTACTTCCCACTCTCTGGTGAACCCTCTTACCACCTCACTCCTCTGGCCTGCACCCCAGCTTGTATGCAAAAATAAAATAAATCTAAGAAAAGAAAAGAGAAAGAAAATGAACAAACCAAGATGTTTAACCTCATGTGCATATTAAAGACTGGGGTGATTTGAACAGGAAGAGTCCCACAAGGAATTTGTTGATGAAAAATAAGGATAGGGAAGGAGAAAAATTATTATATAACATTTTGTTTAAGAAGAACAATCAACACAAGCAACTTATTAACTTCATATTGTTAGAAATGAGTGATGTGATAGAAAATCAGTAGAGGTGGGAAGAAGAGTTTTGACAATTTGTGATTTATAATGCTGAGCGAAGGTCACTGTTTTCAGTCCCAAATACACTTTCCATAGATATGTACATTCGTATTTTATCGTTTCCTGATACGTACCAGCTATGTGATATTAGACTACTAAATATTTAAACTTTATGATCTTTATTTGACAATTTGAAAAGATCAATGATATCTAATAGTGAATCCTGAATGTGCTAATATATGGGAATGAAGCATTTCATTTCTTCAGTACTTATTTCTTCACACTCTTATTTTTCATTTTTATGTCACTTGAGGCAATAATGTAAAGACTAATTCCAAGAAATAAACAGAAGCAGCACACTGCAGTAGAAAGAATGTGGGCAGATAGTCTTGGTGCCTATGCTTACTCTTCTCACATGATTGTAGGTGAATCGTTTTTTACCTTTGAACTTCAGTTTTCTCATATGAAAAATGGGTATGGTAATGACTACCTCCCAGGTTCTCTGCAAGAATTGAGAAAACACATAAGAAAGAAACTAGCACTTATCCTTGTTGAATATTGTTGGCTCCACTGATACCCCATTTGGGCCTCTCCCAGATCCTGGTAGCCTCTTTTCTCTTGGTTGATCAACTCATGGCTTATTCCCAAATGACCAGCCTTGAGGATGACAGTCAAATCACCTCCAACATACGGGCTGAAAACACTCTAAAGTGTTATTCCTCCCTTAAGGTACACATTTTAATGGCAAGACTTGAAAACCTAAAAGCCTTAAAAACCAAAAGAAATCAATGTTTAATGGTGGAATTTGAAGCATTATGACAGGGGAGAAGGAGCTGAAAGGGATTTTAGATTTCACTGAGTGCAACCAATCCATCTTGTGGATGAGAACACTTAGAAGGAGCAAGGGAAATGACAGGTGTTGCCCAGCAGCCTCAGTTCCATAACTCAGTCAGATACTGAGATTACCAGACCAGTAATAGGCAGCTGCTCAGAGTGGCTACCTTGCACTACCAACAGAAATGGTTTGTCCTTCCTGTCAAGGGCATATTAGCAGCTCTCTCTGCTTCCTGTCCCCAAGACCCAAGACAGGACTCTTTTCTGAGCATCCCAAAGAATAGTCTTCTCTGCTGATACTTTGCTCCTGGGTGTGGTGAGGAAAGTGATAAACTCCTTACTTACAAGATATTCACTAATCATCTGCTATTAAATAATTACACATTATCCAGGGACCTCCTATTATAGGAGAGTATGAATTGGCTTTATATATACTCTGCACCACACAAGCCTTAAGAAAAAGGATTTAAAAAAAGGAATGCAACACTTGTCTACTCCTATATTTCTTTCCCCATCACAAGTTATCTTATACAAAGATCAGAGAAAAGGTTGTTTTCACTTTAAGTATAGGTCTATATCTGAGTCAGAAACTTGGACTTTGGTTTCTATTAGAGAGAGAGAAAGATACCAGACACTCACCTGTATTTTTGTAGACCTATAATAGAAAGCCATTGAATGAGTGCCTTCCCAGTGACCTGCAGAATCATGCAACTTAACCTGACTTGAACATCTTTTAACCTATATAGGTGGCCTCCAACTCTGGCTCTCAGTTTGTCCTCTTTCAGACCTTGTTTGTTGCTTTAGGTGTTGATGGATATCAGCTAGAAACACCTTTAAATAACAAAGAGAGCCAACTGGGTAATCAATTCTTGTGGATGGATCAACCCCAAACAAAAGCAGCTAGGAGAAGCAAAGTGATTAGCTAAGAATGTAAATTATTTAAAACAGCAAGGCCAACCATGGGGGATGGGACTAAGGGCTACAATTATGGACAGAATAAAAAGAAAGTGGAGGTGGGGTATCACATTTCAGAGACATCAAGAAAAAGAAGTAATGCTGATGAGAGGAAACTGTAATAAAATTGTCAAAGGAAGATCAGAGAGGCGGCAAACTAAGAAAGTTAAATAAAAAGAATTTGCATAAAAAGGGATTTAAAAGAATTTTAAAAATTACAAAGTAAAAGATCTAACAAAGATTACTGGAAAATAAATGAACATGGCAACAAGAAGGGTTCTGCAAGGAACAATAAATACATTACAGTACCAGGAGAGGAAAACATCAGAGAGAAACCGCAGAGTGAGTAAAATAAAAGAGGAAAAATAATTTAAAGTTCAGCCCACAGAGGAACCAAGAAGATGGAGATAAAAAGGATAAAAGAGGCAAGTAAGTGACAGATATTAATACAATACACAGAAGGCATGAGAGAACTATTCAAAGCATAAAAGAGTGAAGGTAGATGACAAGCACAGACGTGAAAGGAAATGCAGCCTGCACATAGGCAGAGGATATTTTTTTTAATATAAATCTAGTGAGAAAGTATTCAGTATTGCTTTAAATAGCACTGACAGTCTGATAAAGGTATTTTCAAAAATGTAATTAAGAGTTTATTCATGCATAAAGGCAGTTATTGCAGTGTTAGAAAAGTAAAGTCAGGGACCCTTATATCTTCGTAAATATCTAGAGAGCCAGCTCTGACTGTCTGCTTGCACAATTTAACTGTTATCTACCTCCCTGAAGGAAGCATCCTGGGATTTTGCATTTAAGTACTAAAGGAAAATGGTTTAAAACTTTTTTTCGTACATAAGACATAATTTCAGGACATTGGAAAACACAAAACTGTGTTCTAAGTATATGGCTCACCACAAGGAGATGATTTCCTTCCCCTGTACCTTTTCTCCTATTCTAAGACTCAAGCAAAATTATAAATTAGAAAAAGAATTGCCTGCTCCCCAAAATCCAAGTGAGACAGCATAGTTACAAGAAGTTATGTTCCAGTAGGACGAGTTGCCCCAAGTCCTGTTTGAACAGGTAGACTGACTCCTGTATTTGGAGCGTGTCCTAACAATTCCGCCCACTACATTCACCATGAGGCTCCATGATAGATAAAGAGCATTAGATTCTGACTAATGATTAGCTCAGTTTCCTAGTGGGAGAAAGTCTAGAGCCTAAATGCATAATTGGAATGGATCTGTGCAAGTCCAGGTGTAGCCGCACCCCAAACAAGCTATGATGCTGACTTCCTCCTCCCTACCTCTTGGGCTTGTCCTTTAAACATCTTCTTCTGATTTCCTTTGAGGAGCCAGGCTATATTCTCATTTCCAGAACTTGATCCCTCATATATGGGTCTCTCAGATAAAGCCTTGCCTGGTGCTCCCTGATAAATTCTTTCCCTGGAGGACAAAGGACCCACTCTTTTGTGTGGGGGTCTGTCTCCAGTACCTAGCTAGGTGGCAATACCTACTAATCCAGGGCCTCCCCAAGATATCTTCACACTGTTGACCTCAAACAAAAGCAATCAATTATTCCAACAACAAATAGGACTTATTTTCATTAGAATACAAAACGCCAGAAGAGAGGGATAGTGCAGCATCCTGAGACCCACAAGCACTTCCCAGAATCCAAGTCTAAAACCACCAGCCAAAAAAGCTCTGGAGAACCTCCCGCTAAACTGTGCTGTGGAGGGAAACAGCATAGTTTCCTGCGGGAAATGTAAGGTCTGATGGGTCTGTAGTTTGCTGATTTATACATGTGTGGCCACTCTCTTCTAGTCTCCCAACCTCATTTAAGTAGGGTTCTAAATATGTTCACAGCATAATAGAACTCTAGGCCATAGCTTCTAGACAGACGAACTTACTCTTTCCCACCCAAAATGTGGTGTGTATTCTCCTCATTCTACCACCTGGATGAGCCTATCGCATTTTTAAAAATCCTCCTGTTTTATAACATCACAAAATACTGTATTGGAAGGAGACCCAGGATATCAAATAATCTGTGCTTTACTGCATAGATTGGGAGATCAAGGGCAACCATAGTGATGTGACTATTTCTTAGCCCCAAGTGACACTAATATATTAGAGCCCCCTCCATAGGTGGTCTATGAGGCACATATTTAAAAGACTTTTATCCTATCTATATAGATTACATAAAAGTAATCTCAAGAAACCTCATAGAAGAGCAAAGGAATTAACATAAAAAAAATGAAGCAGCTGTGGAGTACATGGGAAAGTCAAACATATTTTATTGCATTAGGCCAGAGGCTCCCAATCTTTCTTGCTTCCTAGTGCCCTTAATGTCTCAGTCATTTTTCATGGCACTCTTGGGCAAAAAGAAACGCTTAGTTCAGTATATTAAGAAGATAGATCCAAACAACTTAGTAAGTATTTATGCCTTAACAACTTTTTGGCTGTCTGAAAAAATAATACACATGAAATGAATGATGGATAGAAAGAGATGCGTATTTCATTCTTAATTCTAGTAACAACTAAGGGCATGTGTGCAGAAAATGTATGCTACATAACTTCTCAAACTTTGGAATCAGATCTCATATTGAATTCCTTATTTCCTGTTCTGCAACAATTTTCACACCATGCTTGCTGTCTATCTCAAGTGCCAAAACAACAGACAGAGGATACGTGCCATTATGAGGAAGGTATCATGATTGAATGTTAAAATAGAACTACTTCTAGCTAGTAGTTAAAACAATATCCAATAAATATTAACTATAACCGTGTTTTCCTGGAAATGAAAATATTTCTTAGTGCCCTTGGGAGTTCACTGTGGTTGCAAGGGGTCACCCCACCACAGGGTTTATGATCCCCATTTCAAAGTCCTTGCTTTAACCTTAAGTGGGGGGGTGGTAACAAAGAGATAAAGTTTAAATCCTAAAAACAAAGTCAAAATTGGATCTCTTTTGTATTATAATGTATTATGAAAAAAAAAAAAGGAAAAAAATCCCTCTTCTCTCTATCTTTAAGTTTCATGATAAGTTTCCTAACTGCCTGAAGAGCTGTCTTCAAAACTGGAGCCAGCCCAGATATGGAACAAAACTCTGAAGTCATCTAATTAGACCCAAACCTTTTGCTGCATATTGTTTGTCTCTTTTCTCTTTTTGATGATATTCCAAAGCAGGAAGCAAGAAATCAGCCTGTCAGATCAAGAAGAATTTCTACTGAATTCCTCATAATGGGCTAATATATACCTCCATAATAGTAGTGTATTTGACCTTCAAAACACATACAAGGTGAAGACATCATCAGTATTTATATTGCTCAACCGTGGTCTCATAATAATGGGAGTAAAGAATCAATGCATCAATTGATAAATCAAAAGGTTTTATTGAGTAATTTCCCTATCTCAGCCTTATTCCCAAAACTTATAACCTCAGTGCTGTGAAAGAAGCTATACACACATAAAACAATAAGTTATTACTTGAAGCAATAGCAGACAGTAGCATTACAGAACAATTAAAAAGTTGAACAACATATAATAACCTGGCAAGTGTGCGGTGCTGACAATAAATATAATGTGAGTTAAACCATAGAGAGATGAATGTGGCTGCAGTCATCCAGGAAGATTTTATGCTCAGTGATAAGATCACCAGGAGGGAATGTCAAGGGCATTCCAAGTCCATCTACCTAATCTTATCTGGAATACTGGAAGAACTAAAAAGGAGATTAAGAGCACCCTTTCAGTTTAGTTTTGATATCACTGCCCTTAGCAGTTAACCTGTGTACAAAATTGATTTCTCCATAGTTATCTCTATGTATCAATCAAAAGTTCTAAATACAAGCAAATAGAATCAAATGATTCTTCTCAGTAACCTACTAAAATATGTTTGGAGTTTAACATAGCTAGCAAAGGGCAGGGTTTTTACTATGGAGGATGGACAATAGGTGACAAAGGCAGATAAAAGAGAAATACTGAGACTAGAACTTACTCCAATCAAATTTAGGTGGAACATCACATCTCAAGTAGTAATGAAGAGTAATGTAGAGTGGACCATCAGTTATTCCAGGGACATTTTTGGACACACCCTTGTGATTGCCTCTAGGTGGGAAAGTAGACAGTAATAACTGAGGTTTAAGTGGAACATACATTTGGGTTCGCCACTCAGAAGCTAGATATTTAGGGCTGGGGTATAAGTTCTCCCACCACCATTTGGCAAATAATGAATCCATTGCTTACACATACATACACGTGCAGAGTGTGTGAGTGCGTGAACATGTGTGTGCACACACATGCTTACCTTCTTTCTCATCAGCTACTTTGAGATAAGTAGATAACTTGCTCTCACCTTTTGAATATCATATTTTCTACAGTTATATCCTATGTACCCACTTTCCTTTTCTCATTCTACACTATCTTCCTTGACCAAACCTTCCACTTCCACAACCATGGCTACTATCTAAAGTTTAGATATTAAATGAGGTCAACACAAACTTTTACTTTTATTCCAATAACCTGAGATATAAATATTTGACATCTCCATCGGGCAACTCAGTTTCAATTAGAATAAATTTGAGTTCATCACTTCCCCATAAATCTGACCTTCTCTATGCACCACTGTATTTCCAGTCTTGTGGATGGTCACGATCTATTCACTCTCCCATCAGAAACATAAGAGTCATCTCTAACTTGCATATAGCCATACACGATCTCTTTCCAATTATTTTCTTTTTACTTTTTCTATTTCCCTCATTTCTATCTTGTTCCCTTCCTCTGTTATCCCTTCTTTCCCTCCTTCCCTTCTACCATCCTTTCCTCATTTTTTCCTTTTTCTTCCTTCCTTCCCTGCTTCTTCCATTCTTTATATCTATAGCTATATAGATATAGATACATATAGATATATAGATATAGATATAGATACATATAGATATATAGATATAGATATAAATTTTATATATATACATACACACACACACACACACACACACACACACACACACACACACATATATATATATATATATATATATATACACACATTTTACATTTTACATTTTGTATTCCCCTTGGGTAACCCACCACCAATTCACCCGTGATCCATCTCCATGTTCCCTTGTGTCCTTTTCTACTCCATTTTTGTGCCCTTATCCTCCCCCCCTCCGATATCTCTCTCTTCCTATACCTCCCCCCTCTTTCTTCCATTCTTTCCTTTTTTCTTTCTTTTTAAAAACAACTTTATTGAAATATGATATTCAATAAACTAGACATATCTAATGTGCATTTTGATAAACTTGAAAATAATGCATACATTCATGAAATCATCACCATAATCAAGATAATAGTTATATCCATCACATCCAGAAGTTTCTCTGTGGTCATTTGTTTGTAGTAAGATACTTAACATGAGATTTATCCTCTGAACAAATTTTTACAAATGTATAATACAATATTATTGACTTCAGGTGCTATGTTATATAGCAGTTCTCAAACTAATTCATCTTTCATAACTGAAACTATATGCCAATTGAACAATAATTGCCACTCCCCCCTACCCACAGCCACTGGTAACCAAAATTCTATTCTCTGCTTTTATCAGTTAGATTATTTTAGGTCCTTCATATGAATGGAATCATAGTATTTGTCCTTTTGTTACCTGTTTATTTCAGTTAGAAAAAAAGTACTTCAAATTCACTCATATCATAAATGGTATAATTCCATTATTATTTTTATATTTTTGAAGATTGAATAATACATGTTTGCATTTAAAGCCCTTTATTTATTTAATCATGTATTGATGGACATTTGAGGTGTTTCCATAACTTAGCTATTGTGAACAATGGTGCAATGAATATGGGAGTGCAGATATTTCTTGAAGATCCTGATTTTAATTTTGGGGGATTTACAAGTGACATTGCTAGATCATATAGTAGTTCTACCTCATAGTTTTCCTTAGTGGAATGACCCTTTTATATTCCCAACAAGAATTTTGAAGGGTTCCAATTTTCACATCCTTGACAATACTTGCTCCCACCCCCTTATGATAGCCATTCTATCATCAAAGGTATGGGGTAGAATCACATTGTGATGAGAGATATTGAACTCTCTTTTTATGTACCTGTTAAACATTTGTATGTTTTCCTTTAGCAAATGTCTATTCAGGTTTTTAGCTCATTATTATTCATTTTTAATTGATAATTATATAATTATTAAGTATTGCTATTGAGTTGTATGCATTCCTTATATATTTTGTATACTACCCTGTCATCGGTAATATGGTTTGTAAATATTTTCTCCCATTCTGTAGATTGCCTTTCCATTTGTTGGTTGTTTATTTGCTGTGCAAAAGCATTTTAGTTTGATGTAATGCCATTTATCTATTTTTATTTAAGTTGCTTGTGTTTTTGATATTTAAGCCAAGAGATCATTGCCAAGATCAATGCCAAGATATTTTTCTCCTTTTCTTTTGTCTAGGAGTCTTCACAGTTTCACGACTTATGTTTAAATCTTTAAACCATTTTGAGTGCATGTTTATATCTGGCATAAGATAGTAGTCAGCTTCATTCTTTTGCGTGGTGACATGTAATTTTCAAAAAATTTGTTAATAAGACTTTCTTTTCCTTCATTGTGCATTCTTGGCACCCTTGTCAAAGAATAATTGACCCTATATGTGTGGTCTTAATTTTGAACTCTCTATTCCTGTTCCATATTTTGTCTTTATGCATTGTTTTACTGATTTAATTGGCATCGCTTTGTAATATATCTTGAAATTTAGAAGTGTAATACCTTCAACTTTGTTCTTTCTCAAGCTCACTTTGACTATCTTGGGTCTTTGTGGTTTCAAACAAATTTTAGAAAGTCCCCTCCATTCCCATTTCTGTATAAAATACTATTGGAATTTTGATGGGGCTAGCATTAGGTCTACAGGTTTTGGGGTAGTACAATTTTGGATAGTAATACCTTAACAATATAAAAGTCTTCCAATCAATGAGCATGAGATACATTGCCATTTTTTTGTTTTTTTGTTTTTGTAAATTTCTTTCATTGATGATTTGTAGTTTTTAGTATACACATCTTTTGCCACCTTAGTAAAGTTTATTCCTAAGTATTTTATTCCTTTTGATGCTGCTATAAGGGAATTATTTTCATATTACAACTAATGTCACATAAATTAAAGAAAATAATCTTATACTAACAAAAAACTAAAAACTAGAAGCAATGGATAAATTCTTAGAAATACATAATCTATCAAGAGTGAATCACAGAGGAAACTTGAACAAACCAATAATGATCAGGAGCTTGAATCAGTAATCAAAAAAATGAAAACCCCAAGACCAAATGACTCTAGTGGTGAATTCCATGAGACATTTAAGAAAAAAATTGCACCAGTCCTTCTCAATTCCTTCCAAATGCTTGAACAAAGGAAACACTTCACACTAATTTTATGAGATCATCATTATTCTCATACCAGACCCAGAGAAACACATTACAATTACAATTATTATTGTTGCTATAGTATTATTTTAAACAATAACTCTTTAATATATAGACAGTAGTTGCTTTTTCGTATTTAAGAATGTAAGGTTACTTTTCCTGGCAAACAGGCATGACAAATATTACTAGTTGCTGTATATCTTTTGTTCTTTTTAAAAAGCAAGCAAATTATCAAAGGCAGAATATTTTTCTAAAATTCAAATATGATTTGATCACTCCCCTGCCAAAACTTAAAGATAACATTTGAAACTCACAAACTTTCATTCCCCCCTCCTCCCTAGCATTCTAACTTCTCTCCTGCCCACCCTCACATCTCCTGTAATCTTTCTCTTCTAAACCACTACCAGTGCCTTTACATACACGATTCTTTTTTCTATGAGTGATTTTTCCCATAGCATTTAACTCTCTTTCTACTTATTTTTTACTCCTTTTTAAAAAACTCAACTGATGATTATATTGTAGGTGACATGAGACATGCACATGCTTAATCTTTCTAACATCAAACCTAACCCACATGTCTACACCCTAGAATATACAGGAGTGACGCGGCTAATGCAGAGGCAGAAGGTCCTCTAGTATCACGGGTATTTAAAGAAAGTTATTTGATTCAGTGCGAATAAGAAGGAAACTGTGTCAGGAAATCACAGAATTCCTAGACCATCCTTGGAAAAAAGGACAGGTCTCAGGAAATTGAGGAGAGTCAATGTATATAGCAATGATCAAGGGCACAAGCTTCCTATTCAATTATACAATTGTATGAACAGTTATAAATATCCACCTAGTAGCAATGAATCACAATATGTAAGCAAGAGCCTTATTGAAACGAAGGGAGAAGATGACATTTACTGTTCTAACAGTAGTGAGCAGATATATCTCATTATGATATATTTTTGATTATTTATTTACATCACCCCACGCCCTGCATCTCACACATATGCTATAATACTTGTTCTACAGAAGCAGACTCCTCGTCTTAATTAACACCCTGGTTTTTTGTTTGTTTTTTCAGAGAAAGGCACATAATGAGGACTCAATATTTGCGTGAATAATAATTGTTGTCAGTCTGGGTACAAGATCATCAAGTGTGGTTGTGCAGTGTTCAACCTGCCCAACCATCCACAGAGGGTAAAGCACACACACAAAAAAACACAGCCTTGTTTTATTATTATGATTTTAATCTTTCCAAGGGAGTTTTAGAACTATAGGGGCTGAGTAGGAGTCTTTTACTTAAACCAGTTTTGCCAATTGCTGAAGATTACATGACATATTACCTTGACAAAAACCTTGATCACTCTCATATTAGAATGTGGAAAGTATTATATCTGCAGAAAGGCAAGGCAGGGGATAGTGGTTGATTTATTCGGTAGGATAATATAATTACACTAATTATTTCCTTATGTAATTTAGTAACAATCAAACTCTGTAATGAAGATGTTCAGTACTCTTGGCCTGAGAGCCAGAGGACTGAAATTCATTGAGCTATTCATAAATTAGACATACCAAAGAGTATATTTTTCTTTTTTAAAAAAGCTTTATTTATTTATTTATGCATAGAAGAACTGGAGTGTAGGCCAGAGGTATGGGGTGGGGGTGTGTGAGAGGATTCAACAGAGACAGAGTGGGGAGCAGAACAGGCAGATTGACTGAAATACACTGCTGAGGGGAGCAGCAGGTGAGAGAGGTCAGCTGCACCATGTGGGTTAGCTCCCTGGCTGGGGATTGAACTCAGGCCATAGCAGTGATAGCACTGAGAGTTAACTCCTAGGCCATCAGGGAGACCCAAGGGGTGTATTTTTCTAAAAGCTTACCTGGTTAACGTTGACATAGGATTCTTCATGAAATCCAGTATAATCCAGTCAAGCGATAGAATCCAAGATGAACTCTAAAACCTTAAAACAGATGAAATCCAAGTGTCACAGAACTGATTACCAGAACATTCATATTTGAAAGGAGGAGCTATTTAGAGGATTAGGAGGTTGAGGCTCATTGGCATAGGGATCAAAGTTTTTCTACGGAAAATATTTGGGTCACATGTCAGCAAAAAAGTAACTAACCTCAGTCACCATTTAGTAACATTTTCAAAAGGAAGGCATCTCTGGATCTGGTATTAAACAGTTATTGCTGCCTGTGTAGTTTTGTATACCTTCACTAAATTCCACAATTTACTTCTATCACACAAAGGCAACATAACAACAATAGCACAGTGCCTTCCCGCCACATGTGATGTCTGTGGCTCAAATGGTAAAACTATATCATATAATAAATATTAGAAGCTACACTATATTACTAAAAGATTTGAGAGGCATTGAGTACCCAAGAACACAATAATACTCCATCTCCCTTATTTTTTGTTTTCATAGCACAAACTACTATGAAAACACAATAAAAATCAAATATAATAAGAATATATTAATAATATGCTTAAAACTGCTGACTTTCCCCTTTTACATCTCAGGGACACTGAGGCCCAATGTGAATTTCTATAGATAGGTTATCAAGCAGATCTCAAGGTTGTAAACCTTCATACCCTCATGTTCAATTCTCTTAAATACTATAGAACTTAAGTATTCCTTCCTGTTCCCAAATGAGTCTCTAGCCATAAGGTTATATCTATCCTGCGGCCCCGTGCTTTCCCTCTCTCCATCCCCACTCCATGTAGCATTTCTGTTGCTGCATCTGAGTCCCTAGAGGCCTAAGCATCAGCAGTCACAGCTGGCAGGAATGATTTCTACAGAGCATTTCAGGGTGAAAGGTGCTTCATCCACCTACAATGCTATCGCTATCAGTCATCTCAGCAAAATCAGACCTGAGCCTCCTTCCAGGGTGGCAGCAGCTGCAAACCGCTGATATCCTCTTGATATGGATTTCTTGATCGTTAACATAGAATAAAATGTATATTGCTTTGATAAAAAATGCATGCGGAAAAGCTTCTTATTTGAAGGATTAAAAGTAAAATCTGTTTTTGTTCTAATTTCCTTCTGTTCTATTTGAACAGCAGGAACACAGACTTATTTTTACTCTATTTCTGCTCAGGGCAATGGGATTTTAATATTAAACAGACAAAAAGGAGATTTACTTCAACTATCCAGGCCTATGCCAGGAAACCAGAGCTACGACTAAGTGACATGAAAATTGGACATTGTTACATGTGATGCAACTCTAGATATTTTTTTCCTTAATTGACTCAGCGACTGCAGAAAAGTTCATTTACTGTAATCAATATTACTTTACATTGGGCCTCAATCAAAAACTACTTTTCGTGGTCAATAGCAATTAGACAGATGGTCAGAAATGGCAGCATCAATGGTGATGAAACTCAAGATTTATACCTGCTGCTCTTCTAAAAAGAAAAAAAAATACATTCCAGGGTAACAGCTAATTGGATTATATTGAATTTGTAACCTTGCAGGGAGGACCAAGAATGGACTTTGGGAAAAAAATCAGAAATGCCACAGGTCAGGAAAATGAGATAAAAAAATAAAATCTCTCTCTCTAAACCTTTATCTGATGTCTTCTTATGTTAACCAAGTTCTAATACACAACTGAAGAGCACTGAAGAAGAATCATGAAGGACACAAAAGGGATAGAATTTGGTATCTTATAGGAATTTTTTAAAAAATAGAAGAATTTTACTGGTAAAGGAATTTATACATAGTTGTTGTTAGTTTTCCAAAAGAACCTTGATTGGTGAACTGTGGAAAGAAAAGGAAAAGGAAATCATGGCAGGAGGCACACTAAGCAGATGGCGTGCCAACCCACTCTACTCTTGCTTCAACACCTCTCTCTGCTGCTTTGTCATTGGTTTTTTGATTCTTCTCTTTGATTTTTTTTAAAGATTTATTTTATTTTTGCATACAAGCTGGGGTAAAGGCCAGAGGTGTGGGGCGGTGAGATGGTTCACCAGAGACAGAGTGGGGAGCGAAATACACTGCTGAGGGGAGCAGCGGATGAGGCAGGAGAGGTCTGCTGTGCCATGTGGGAATCTCCCCAGCCCAGCATCAAACTCCCGCTGCAGCTCCATAGAGCTGCATTTAACCCATTGCACCACCAGGGAGGCCCTCTTTGATTTTTTAAAAACTTATCTTCAGTGATTTGGACCATTGTTTCCAGGAAGACAAATTGCAGTGACACAGAGGAAAAGGTCCCTGAGAGTTGGCAGAATCAAGATAGGATGAGTTAAGTCAAAGCAGAGAGAGGACTGTCACTGGAAGCTCGAGAGGCAGTAACAAAAGTGCCCATCAAGCTGCAGCAGAGGAAGACAGAGGCAGAGGCCGCATTCGCACAACAGACCACATATTTGATCAAAGCAGGTATGAAAGTGTTTTCAAATCTAAGATACAAAAACAAAACAATTGGGCCTCCCTGCTGGCTCAGTGGGTTAAGTATCAGCAATATGAGGCTATCCACAACCACTGCAGTAAGAGTTAGATTCCAGGCCAGGGAGCTTCCCATGTGGCATTGCAGACCTCTCCTGCCTTGCGTGCTGCTCCCTTCAGCAGTGTTTTTCAATAGATCTGTCTGTTCTGCTCCCCACTCTATCTGGTGAATCCTCTCACCCTCCCAGCCCTTCTGGCCTACATCCCCAGCTCTTGTATACATAAATAAATAAATCTTTAAAAAAAAAAAAGACAAAGCAATCATAAATTACTAAGATGCTAGAGATTGGAATCGACGAATTCTAGTGAATTTGGTTCTTACAAACTGAGATACAGGACACCACGCTTTGGGGAACAAACAAAAGATATCTTTGTGCCACAACCATCATCAACCATCATCATTAACTTCCTCATTTCTTGGAAATATCAGACCCCCAAAATAACAGTTCTCTATGGGTTAAAAAAAAAAACAAACCTGGAAACACTGAACTCTTACTTTTGCCTTCTGATTTGAAGAAGTTATTGGACTATAATACAATGCTAGTAAAAACTCAAAAGCACAACCTCCTTTCACTTGCTCAAGTGACTCTTACCTTCTGAGCTTCTGAGCTTGTCATACTTCTCCATTCTCTTCATGGTACTCAGAAGAATCTTTTGAAAATGTAGTGAATTGAGTAGTCACGTTCACCTACCTAACCTTTTCATTAACTCCTTACTATGCTATAGATGCATTCAAAACTACTAATGCCCTGAAAGGATCTGCCAGAGATACTCCCTCCACCCTGTAACCTTATCTTATACTCTTTTCACCTGCCTCCCCCATATAGTTCTCAAAAACCAAGCCCCTCTTCACCTGAGTAATTCAACCTACCAACCTCCCTCCTCCCTTGTGTTAGAACTTTCCCAGGTGCCTGAGAAATTATTAGACCAATTTTTATTTATCAAATGATTTATGGATGTTTGTCCTTGAGAGGGCAGAATAAGTTAAAAGACTTGAAGATTTCTTACTGTGTTTCTTACATAAAATACACATTATGGCCGATCCTCCTTAATTCTCAGTGGTGAACACTCACCAATGAGCCTTTGATGGGATTTGAGGAAGGCCTGAGAGGAAAGACAGAGGGCGAGAGATGGAAAATGAACTGCTACGTGTAGTAGAGATAAATATAGAAAATAGCCAGGGATACAGGTAAGAATAAGAAACTAGAAAGTGCTAAGGAAAGAGACTGTTGTCAATAAACAAGAGAAACTTAAAGAAATAGTAAGAAGAAATTACAAAAGTAAAGTACCAATAGACCTGAAAAAGTCAAAGAGCAATTGCTGAATGTGACATAGTCACACACAGCCAGTAAAAACCAAACAAACAAAAAAACACAAAGGAGTGAGAAATACTTTGTTTATGTTTTGAATTGGTTTATATGACATAACAGGAAAATTAAAAACACTCATATTTGAATCTTTTTTTTCAAAGATTTATTTATTTATGCATACAAGAGCTTGGGTGTAGGCCAGAGGTGTGGGGAGGTGAGAGGATTCACCAGAGACAGAGTCGGGAGCAGAACAGTGGGACTGACTGAAATACACTGCTGAGGGGAGCGGTGGGCGAGACAGGAGATGTCTACTGGGCCATGTGGGTCAGCTCCCTAGCCGGGGATCACACTCATGCTGCAGTGTCTGGCAATAGCTTCATAGTGCTGAGACTTAACCCCTTGCACCACCAAGGAGGCCCTCATATTTGAATCTTTTTAAAAATTACGGTTCTAAAATTTTTGATTAGTTATAAGATTTGTGTAGAAACCATGCTCTCATTGGTCTAAGCCTCGGCTGTATTAACATTCTTCTTGAGTCTGAAAGGTGTAAAAGAGTTATGAGTACTTCAGGCAGGTGTGTTTTCCTTCAATTGTGCTATTTACTTTCTGCAATGCAATGCCTTTCATCAATGATCTGTTGTCAAAAAAAAAAAAAATCCTCTATGTACAATGCACACATCCTTGTTGAAAACAGGACAGGGCATTCACTGTTCTAGCTTCACTCAGGCATCTAGTACAAGCCTGCTGTTATCTTAAGCTTATTGTGTTCCTACCTTCTCACTTAACAATGACACAAAGATCCAATTTATTACTATCTGATAGGTGGGGGCATTTATCTCTTTGAGGACATACACAACTGTAGGAGGCACAAATCGGCTTGCAGCACTTGTCACAGTCCATTGGAAGTTGAAGATGAATCAACAACAAAGAGGACATTTTAAATTATCATTTTGATTTCAATTTGCTGCTGCACTCACAAGTCTCTCTAAGTAATAGAGCAAATAAATAATCATTCTATAACAGGAAAACCACCCATCCTTTACACAAACCAAAAAGGTCTGTAACAATTACTGGGGACTTAAGTGGGACAAAATTGTGAACTAAAAATCTTACCAAGCAGTACTAATATTCTGAGTATTAAACTGATCTCATAGGATTTTTTATTTTTCTTTATTCTGGTTTATTCTTTTTCTGAACCTTGAATCAAAGCAAAGTTTGGGGGTTTTGTTTCTTTGTTTTTAAAGTCTTAGCAAAACAAGGTGAACACAGAATTTATTTAATTTCTAAATTGATTCACTTAGAACAAAATTAGAATACAAAAATATTTTTAAACCAGAATAATGTTTCATTCCAATTCCAGTTATATATGATATAATGAAGATAAACATACATATCGGTATTTGTGGGTGCAGGATGTGTGTGTGGGTGTGTGTGTGTGTATCTGTAGGTACCCCATGGGGATTAGCTATTTGAAAAAATGACTTTGAGAGGGTATACAATTGTGTCAGATTTTCCCTTTTTGCAACATTTTAACATGAAATGACATGCAAGTAGTTTCTTAAGGAGCCTAGTACATTGTATATAATAGATATTTGCCAAAATTTTTGATTACTTCCTATATACACAAGAATGTTTAAATGAAGCATTTCATTTTTCCTTTACAAATGAGCATTATAGGGCCTCTCTGATGGCACAGTGGTTCAAGTCTCAATACTATCAAGTTATCGCCAGCCACTGCAACAGGAGTTCAATCCCAGGCACAGCAGATATTTCCTGTCTCACCCACTGCTCCCCACAATGTACACTGAAATACTCAGCAGTGTATTTCAGTAGGTCTGCCTGTTCTGCTCCCCACTCTCTCTCTGGTAAATCCTCTCACCCCCTGCACCTCTGGCCTACACGCCAGTTCGTGTATGCATAAATAAATACAAATCTTTTTTAAAAGGTGCATTATAACACCCAATTTACCACAGAAGGGAGGGAAACAGTAAAAATAACTTGTTTAAATGCATGAGCTACATAGCACTAAAGGTACAGGACTCAAAATTTATACACAAAGATTTTGACATCTGACATGGATTGAATTGTGTCTCTCCAAACAATATGTTTAAATCTTAACCCCTAGTAACTCAGAATATGAACTTACTTAGAAATAGGATAATTGCAGAAGGAACTGATTAAGACAAGGTCCTTCCAGAATAGGAGGAGCCCTAATCCAACATGACTGGTGTGCTCATAAGAAGAGGAGAGAGAAGCAAGCACAAAATGGCTTTGTGATAATGGAGACCAAAACCGGAGTGATGCGTGTACAAGTAATTGACACTAATTGTCAGCAATAGCAGTAGGTGGCATAAGCAAAAATGGATAATCCCTCTACAGGTTTCAGAGAGATTATGTTTCTGCTGAACCCTTGATTTAAGACTTTCGGCCTCTATTGCTATGTGTTTTTTTAAGGAACATGATATTTGACCTAGAACTTTAAGAAAGAACATGCATGTGCCAAGTGAAGTTAGTTTAAGTTCAGATTACTGGTTCATTTATTTCTGTTGGTGGAGATGAAGTTGGTAATAGGATAACGATAAGCTTACCATAGTTTAACCTTAAACTATGGCAAGTTTATTTTAAGGATACACATCAGAATAATGAAAAAAGATCTCAACCTTTTTGCCAAGGTCTAAGAAAGCCAGGGAAAGCCCAATCAACCTTGCTGAAAGCAAGCAAGCAGGAACCATAAACAAACTAAGATACCGATCTTGGGTCAGAGCTGCCATTTGGAATCCCAAGCCACTCTAGGAATCTTGGGAGCAAGTGATTCTAAGCTTTTACTCTCTTTTTCATTCATTCAGATCTGCCTTTGTGTCTGTCTCACTCACTTTTCTGGTAACAGTTTTTTTATTTCCCCCCATATTTTTTCTAAGATAAATTCCAGGAAAGGAGTCACACCAACTTACCTAATAATCATTATTTATACTGGGGCAATATTTTTTTCTACCAAGCCATGACTTAGACTACTGGTCATCCTAGTCCATCTCCCAAGACTGTCCAGGAAGATAGTAAGTGGAACAATTCTAGAAGTGGCAGATCAGGTGACAGTCTTTCCAAAGTACATTTGTAACTCTTTTAAGAAGGTCTCATAATTATATTTTCTGGTTTGCAATTGAAGGATAATTTTACATAGGCATGATTCTGCCAGCACCTTGATTTTATATTATGATTAGCTTTGCTTTTTAGGAAGACAACTGTAGTTTTCTCAGACGATTTTTCACCTTGACCTTCCAGCACAGGTGACCTAATAGTAGCCTTCAGATGTAGTCTCCGCGGGCGGAGAGCAGTGAAGAATATGTAACTTTGATGTATAATTTGCATGTCTGAAACAGACTTCCGTAAACTGGGCCTAAATTTGGCGCTGTGTTGGTTTTATTTATATATCGTATAAATGCTAATATGGCTTGTGGTGGAGTGGGGGTTGCACTTCCTGGCCACTCACCGGCCACTCACTGGGCACAGAGCCACTGCTGTGGCTGGTGCGCAGAGGAGCTTCAGCTGCTGGATGCTACCCCTGTCGGTACTGTCCTTGATGCCAGCGCTACAGCTGCCATTGCTGCTTTTGCTGCCATTGCTGCCAGGGATGAGGGGCCCATGGGAGTCCAGGAGGCTAAGGGAGCCCAAAGATGCCCAAAGGAGGCCCCGAGGCCCTGAGGAGCATGCCCCCTGCTGGGCCAGGAGGAGACTGTTGCTGCCAGAGCCACTGGGCAGGACTGCTCCCATCAGGCCAGCTGGACAGATCATGCTGTTGCTACCTGTGTATTTCCTGTGTCTGTAAGAGACTTTTTCCTGGCCCCACATGTGGGCTTCGTGAACCATTTTTCCAGTCTGCCACAATCAAGAACTGGGCAAGCTTGTAGCGGAGGTCCCACAGATTGTGCGAAGGAAAATTGAGAATGCAATGAACTTGTGGTCAAAATATTAGTGAAGAACTTTGCAAGAGCTCAAGCTCAATAAAGGCAGAAATTGAAGTGGAACCCAATTTTTTTTTTGATAATATGCTCTTTAGTGATTTCTCAGAGAAAGTTATCCTAAATAGAATGCACACAAATCACTTAAGTTATTCTGCCTGATTGTTGGCTTTTATCCAGTTATCAGTACTGAAGGGGGTATGGTGACTTAGACTCAGGATGGTGATGTATCATCCGCTATACTGGAAAAAAAACACACAAAAACCCCAACCTTGACATTCCTTTCCATGATATTTAATTGTTTGAGTTATATAAAATATTTTTTCTTTAGAAAAGCAAAGCATCAAGCAGAACAACTTCCACAAAATGACTGGCTAATAAAGATTAAGTATAGAGAATATCCAATTTGCTTTAGGTAAAAGACAACCCTACATATTATTACCATCTTCCTTCTACTTTACATTTTTTTCTTTCAATTATGATACAGCTTTGAATTCCACAGGTTCTAATCACATCATTATGAAGCCATTTTTGGACTGAGGGAGATGAGAGTTGACAAGAGTTGGGGTTCCTAGATCCCTATATACAATGAACAGGGGTCATAAAATAAACACAGGCATCACCCACGCATTGTCTGTCTTGCATTCCAAACTGTCCTTTTAAACTAGAAAACACAAATATTCCTGAGCAATGGGTAAAGCGATGCAGGTTGCTGTTTCTCTGGTTCCACTTTTCAACTCTCACTGAGTTTCCTAATAGTGCCTTTGACAAGTAACATGCTTTTCCACTTGTGCTCAAAATGTCTAAAAGAACAGGCAGCTCTCCTTTATCAGTCTGCTCTGTCGCTGCTACCCCAGGAGAATATTTGTTTCCATTCCCAAATAAAATCATCTAAGGCCATGACTTAAAGAGAGATGTTTTATAATAAGTAATTACACCAAGATCATTTAATTAACCCTTTCTTGCCCTCAAACTGATTTAACCTTCCCCAAAAGGAACATAATTGAAAATATAGGAAATCTATAGCAACAAATGACAAAACTGGAAGAGAGATGCTTCCATGGTGTGTGATGGAAAAATGCACCTTGAGGGGCACTGTCTGACCTTTTCAAGAAATCAGCAGTCATAATTATGTACTAGAAGCACACTGACTTTCCAAAGAGACTGAAGGAAGAAGAGACAAGGACAGCATGTTACAGTCAAATACACTTATCCTCCATTTGCACTGAATATTTTGTGCAGTGGTAAGAGCCAGTCAGACGGAAAGCCTGGATTCAAATTTCTCTTTGTGGAAGTTACCTAGCCCATCTTCTGTGCCCCTGTGATAATGGAGATTGTACTAGTTCCTAACCCATAAAGGATTGCGAAGATGAATTGTAGAACTGTATATAAAGCTCTGAACTGAGAGTCTGTCACATAGTTGACCCCTAAAAACTATTAACTCTTCAAGGTAAAGTATAGGAGCCACTTCCCTGACACTGAAGGAATTGGTTACCTAATGCAGAGCATACATATTCTAGAAGATATCACTGTTTTCTGTAATTAATTGGTTAGTTGATTTCAGTTAAGTAAATGTGAAAGCATTTTTCTCCAAAACCACTGTCCGTTTTGTTGTAATATTACAAAATTATTCCTGGTCTTTTGTTCCCTAAAGTAGGAATATGGTAGACTTTGAATAAACAACAGAGATGACCTTTATTTCATTCCAATCATAAAATTCATCAACCATGGAAAGATTTAGTAGTTTTGTATATTGAGAAAACTGGTTCCTTATAGTCAAATAGACTTGGGTCTAACATCTAAATTTTTAGTAATATTAATATATGTACTTTCTATTTGGGCCTCTCTTCCTTTATTGAGGAGGAATAATAATATCTACACATAGCAATAATAAGGTTATTAAATATAACATTAAGATTTTTTTTATTTTGAAATAATATTGGACTAGAGAGTTGTAAAAATAATATTTCCTTCACTCATTTCTAATGTTAATACCTTACATAACTGTAATACAAAATAAGAAAGTTAATGATTATACAAGTTGAATTTAGACACTGTTAACCGATATACAACATATATTCGAATGTCATAAATTTCCCCCCAGTCATCTTTTCCTGGTGCAGGGTTCAGTTCAGTGTTCTGTATTACATTTAGTTGTCAAATCTGCTTAGTGTTTTTTCATCTGTGAGAATTTCTCAGACTGACTATGATCTTGACCATTTGAGTAGCATTAGTTATATTAAACTATCCCGCAATTTGGCTTTTTCTGATGTTTTCTCATGATTCAATTAAGATTATACAGGTTCAGAAAAAAACATTCTTTTCACTACATCAGACCAGGAGGTAAATGACCTTGGTGAGTCTCATTACTGGTGATATTAATTTTGACCACTTGGTTAAAGTGGGGTCAGCGGGATTTTGCTACTGTAAATTCACCACTTTCCCTTTGTAATTAATAATTTCTCGTGTGTTTTTTTTTTGCCCATTCATACTTTTGCCCACTAATTTTAATATCATTAATAATCTGCAACAATTACTCTGTTGACTGCATAATGGTAATTTTTTCTTCATTAATTATGCTCATTAGTTGGAGTTTTACTATTAAAAAAAGGTCTTCCTTCTCCCTTATTTATTCAGTTATTTTCTTGCATCAATATGAACACATGTGTATTTATTTTATTCTGTGGGCTATAATTTATTACTATCATTACTCATTTTATTGTTCAAACTGCTGAAGATTTTATCTTTGGGAGTTACATCAGGTTAGCCCCTGTGCTATTTGAGCATATTCCCTCCATATTTTGAATTTAACTTACTTTCTCAAACAAAGAAATGTTCCAGACTTAATTTCTCAATTTTTTTTTTCTCTGCTCCAGTATTGGAATCAGCTGTTTCTCTTAGGAACACTGCTCCTTTTATAAGGGACTGCATTTAAAAATCAAGATCTGGATAGTAGATATGCTAATATATGTACATCCAAGTCTTGATTTCTAAACTGAGGTATCAATCTACATATCTATAGCTAATCTTTGTTGATGTGGACACATAGATAGGGAGCCACCATTCACACATGTATAATTTAATATAACTTGTTATCCATTCACCTATATATGTGTGTGTGTGTGTGTGTGTGTGTGTGTGTGTGTATAATATATATAACCCCACAAATTCAGACAGATCTTATTCCCTAAAGCAAGAATTCCTATACAATGCCAGAGTCCAACTGAATATTTCTCCTTTCTTTATTTGTCATTCCTTTTCCAACACTGAGAAATGTGGCCCTTGTTCATCACGATGTATTCACTTATTTGTTCACTCTGAGTAGACAGACAAAGTTGTTTCATATGTATTAAAACATACTCCTTTGAAAACCAAATTTATGAATAGAAAATATTTGTGTAGAATTACTTTTGTCTTCAGCCTTAGGGGAAATATGATCAAAAAGCTATTTTCCAATGTTATTTCAATTAACAATTTTCTTTTCCCACCCGGTGCAGTGTACTTGTGTCACATATTTGTAATAAATTTAGATTCATTTGTTTACATTTCATTTTGGTTCCCCTGGAAATTTATTTTATTTCATCCATCCATCCATCCATCCATCCATCCATCCATCCATCCACACACCCATCCATCCTTCTTTTGTATGTTCTAAGTTCCGGAACTATAACTTAAAAATTTAAACTCAGAGAAGTGTGGTGTGACTCCCCGCTCACTCTTTTTCTCATTCCCATTCTCCTATATTTTTTCATTCCAATCCCATCCTTTCCCTTGAGGTCATCACTTTCCTTAGTTTTTAGTTTGTCCTTCCTATATTGCTTTTATACAAATGATCGGATTCACATTTTCTTAAAACCCCTCTTTTCTTTAATAAAGTTAGTATATTAGCATGTGCTTTCTTTTGTATAACTTAACCATTTAGCAAAAAAAAAAGTCATTTTTCTCACTTCATAGAGATCTTTCTCATTTTTTTGACAGATGCATAGTTCACTATTTTTATGATGCACCAGATTTCATTTAATCCATGTCCTATGCATGGACATTTAAGAAATTTCCAATATTGTGCATATATAAAGAAAGCTGCAATTAATAATCTTGTGCATATATGGCTTAGTACTGTTGGAGGTAATGTGACATTTTTAACTTTTTGGTACAAAGTAAACATTAATCAACCCTTCCAAGCACATAGTAGACCCTCACCTGAGTTACATTTTAGGAGGAGCTTTATATTGGTTGTGTAGAACAAGAAAGAAAAAGAAGTGTTCCAGGTTGAGAAAGCTTGGAAGTGAGGAGACCATTCAGGCACGAATTTTACTGTGATTTAAGGTAACCTGACATAAAGAACCTGCAAGACCAGTTGAATCAAGATGAATAGGGAGAGAAAAATCAAAGTCAGGAGACAGTCTGATGTGACATTAAGTGGAGTTCTTTACAAGGAATGAAAGAAAGACATAAGTATCATAGAGATAGCTAACAAAACTGCAGCTCAAACACTGAAAAACACAATTGAAACCAGCAAACAGAAACCAGAAAATCCAGATTGGAAAATGTGATTTATTATTTGTGGTACAGTGATCTTGTTACTACCTCATCCCCACTACAAGGGAAGCAGGAAAATCAAAGGTTTCTCATGTGAGGGTCTGTCTAGCAGAAACCAGAAGCTTCCTGCTGACTGGCTGAAAAGAGGAAAATAGAAGGGATAGAGCCGAGCACCCTCAGGGTGCTTTCCAAATTCATCAATCCAGTAATTCTTCTCCCATTTGCAGGCTGATTAAAGTTGAAGGGAGAAGCTAAGATCCCTCTACATGCATAAATTAATAGTGGGAAATAGTTCTCTAATCTCTAATATTGCAAGCAAATCCTCACCACTGGGAAAATTACTCTCAATATAGATACTTCCAAGGGATATTTTTATACTGAAGATGCATTTTTTCAAAAGCACAGTTTTTGCATTATAACATGACCCTGTGTTAGGACTTTGGGGTTTGTTATATATTTTTGCATGAATCATAACCGCCTGAGTCCCAGCCTCAGAAAATGCTTGGTAGCAAAGCTTTTGCAAGGGTCTTTAGGCTCTTAGTCCATGATAATTAAACACTCTAGACTCCTACTGCTTCTGTCTCTCTTTTTGTTGTTGTTGTTGTTGTTTGTTTTTAATTTTCTTCATTTTTTTTAATCTGATGCTGCTTTTACATCTTGAATTAATTATTCTTCCAGAGCTCCTTGATTTGTTTGCTTCATGCAGGGATAGACAGGTATGAAAGTTAATTAAATATCCTCTTGTCAAACAGCTGATGACATCTTCGGTGCTAGCAGTTTGGAGGGTGTGTGTGTGTGTGTGTGTGTGTGTACGTGCACACATGTGTGTACTTATTCTTCTGCAAGGAGACTGAAAGGCAGTAATGGCCTCTATATTTATTTTAATGGCTGGGTGGACTTTGCTTTGGAAAAGATTAGACTACAGCAACACAAAATCCAGGTGCCATAGGGTTCTAACTGGGTGATTTATCCAACAGTGCTCATAAGTAAATAGGGCCGTGTCATTGCCAAAATCTCTACCCTTGGCTCTGTACTAGATGTTGTACTTCAGGATCTTTTTCACTGTCCTTTGTGCTGATAGGGATGGACACAGCCCATTGCCTGGAAGGATATAGGAGACTGTTGGAGAGAATTGTGTTGGTACAAGAAGAACAAAATTATTACAAGAGCAAATATCTCAGTGAGGGACAAGCAGTGAGTGACTGGGTTCCTGGCAAGGCTTTAAATGTCATCAAGGAGGAGAAAGCACTTTTATTTTTTTAACTTCATGTGCAACAACAACAAAAAATGTCCAGGCTTTTTATATCTGAATTTACAGAAGTTGTTTTTTTGTTTTAGTTTATTTTTTTAAGTGTGTATGTTGTCATTGGAGTGATAATAGATGAGAAGAAGAAATGTCAACGATCCCTTGAAATGATAGTTAATATTTATTCAACAGATAGTCTCTTATTCTTGGAATATTAAATCATGGTTTATCACAGGTAGTCAAGCATTTGATTATAAGATATAATGTATATCAATATGCTATGGCACTTGCTCATTTTTCAGAAGCATATAATTTCTTAAAATAAGTCATTTCCTATTTTGAAATCCATAATTAAATGTCGCTTGTACGTCCTCATTTCAATAATTAAAATGATCTTTTTCCCACATCGTGAAAGAAATACTGAAATTCTCAAAATGGTCACAGTTGCCCCTTTTGGCATCTCTTCCTTCATTCATGTTATGGTATTGTGGGATTCATAATCCATATGTCTTAAACATTATTTTCCTAAGAATCACCTTGAGGAAGATATTCCTCTACAATCACCCCCAGATCTTAGATATTTGTTGATTAACTAAAGGTTACCTGTATCACCCGGTTTTCCTTATTCGTTGTAATGAGAAGTCATCTTTCCTTGAACTTATGATCTGTGGCTAAACCTCACTGATAATATTTTTCACACATTTTCTCTAATAACTCTATTGGTGTTCTCCCTATTTCCTTTAGTATTCCTTTCTTAAGAATAGAGATTGTCTTAAATGTATTGTCATATAAATTCAGTCATCATTTAACAAGCTCCTGATCTCATGCAAATTATTTTTAACTAGCAGTGGGGGTGGGAAAGATAGAAAAAATAAAGAAGCAAACATATTATTGCACAGTTATAATTGGGAGGAGCAATAATGTAGGGAGTGGGCTGGGAAGGAAGAGATTTAAGGGAGGAAAAGTAGGCAGAAAGAAGACTGAAGATAGGAAGGCCTCTATGATGTTAATGCTAATAGTTGAATAAAAAAGAAAGAACAGATATCACTTTTGGGGGTCAGCTTTTGTTTTTTTGGGGGGAAGAAGACACAGAAATAGTTGTGAGCCCCTTGCATAGTCATGAACATGGAATGCAAAGAAAAATAAACACACAAAAATAGCTGGTATGTGTAGCTAAGGCATCAATAACGAATGGTACAATTTGGAGGTAAAGTTGACGGGAACTTCTAATAGCAGATCAGGCCAGTCCTGTGGACTTAAACAGAGTTCAAGTTTCTTTTTTAAAGATCATTCCAGCTGCTTTGTAAAACAAGATTGTAAAGGAATCAGAATAAGGAAGGAAGACCAGTAATGAAGAGAAGGCATTAGTCCCAGTACAAGTGGATGGGCCTTGGATGGGGGGGGGGGGGGGCTATAGCATTCAGGATAGAGTAAAATAGGTGATTAAATAAAATGAAGGTGAAGGCTTACTGGAATGAAAATGTGACCCCATTTTGGAAACCTCCTCATATAAGCCAGGAAAATCTTAGGCAACAATATCTCTACCCCTTACTTTGCCTCAAACCTAACCCTAATTCTAATCTTAATACAATTTATTAGTGGGCAGACCCCAGGACCCCCACACTTGCATGCTCTAAAGGGATTCTGCCATCCAAAGCATAAAGACAAAGAAAGGTCTTTAATAGAATGGGCTTTCATAAGCACTTTCTGGAGGAGAACCACATGAAAAGGGAACAAGGAGCCAGGCAAGTAGGGGATGAAAAGAGCAAATTTAAAGCAAATCAAGATAAAAACTGCCATTGTCAGTCTCCCCATGTGTCTTTCCAGCCTTGTCTCTTTCCTGTCTCCCAAGTCCCTGGTGCAAGTCCAAAGCTAAGCAGCAAGTGTATCCTTTTCCACTGGTCTTTCTCCTCTATGTGTCTTTTCTCATGTGCCTCTTGCAAGTGTTCTAGATCTCCATCTGGCCACTCAGCTCTACCTCTCATTAGGTGGGATAGAGGGAACATGGAACCTCCCCTTTTTATGGAGATTCTTCTCCATAAAAATTACAAAATTAAAGGAATAAACGGAGAAAGTATACTGAGGAAAGAATTTATTCTTTGGATGTATTGATACCGGTTTTATAAAGTTGTATGTTTTTAGATCTAGACCAAAGGTTCTGGAGCTTATTTAGAGCAGAAAATACACGCTCTGTCTCAACTAGTGCTCCTCCAAAAGCAAACCTCTCCTCCCTGTTTTGGCCTGAACACATTTGAACCAGCATATGAGAATCCAGGTAGATTCAGAGTTAAATATATTAGGCCCCAAGTTGTAGGAATTGAGAGAATCTGTGTCTTATAAAGTCCCTAATTGCATCAATTCTAAACCTTGAGTTAGCTTCCCCAGTACTCTAGAAGGATTCTTTTCTAATCTGAAATTTTATGCCACATGTACCGAATCCTCTTAAGGTGAGGGTCCATTTGCCTGGTGATTGAAAGCTAAGAACTCAGATACCAGGTTCAGTTTAACAGAACACAAATTTTATTGCCTGACAGAGCAATGGAGGAGGGAGAACTTGTGTTTTTGAAAAAAAAAAAAAAAAAAAAACAAAAAAAAAAACACCCTGATTTTCACTCCCTGAGGGGTTCTCTTTAATCTGGGAGACTGGTACCTCACAAATACAGTGCAGTGTCTCCCCAGCCACAGGCAAGTTCTCCTCTTGCACCCACCATTTTGGGAAATCTCCTGCCACAGTTATACCAGCTTAAATAATCATTTTCTTGTTAGTTATGAATTTTGCCTCCTCACAGTGAAATCTTCAGAAAAGCACAGCTTGAACTTAAAATATCATTATAGTCTCATCCACTATAAAATTATACAAATAGCTGGTGCTCAATATATGTGTGGGGATTCTACTAATAATAAAATCACTCACTACCCCTAAGATGACTATTCTGTACCTTGACATGAAGGAAAATTACCTGATGAAGGAAACTTCACCAGGTAATTGCAAGTCACACCCAGGTGGTTACTTTCTCTAGGACTGTGGCTGTGCCCTCCCACTCAGGAATCCTGACCTTTGTCCACTGATCTTATTTACATTGTGATTTTATGACAGTTCTTCTCTGCCCAAGGGCAGTGACAGGTTGATATGCTAATAGCTGCTCCTTCCTGTGCCTGCACTACTCTTCATTCCTAAGAAGAAAGATGCCCTGTCAGTAAAATATATTCTTATTTCTTTTGCATTATCCAGAAAGAATAAGATGAGCCAAGCCTCTTAGCTGCCTTAAAGCTGTAGCATTCAGCAACCCTGACCCCTCCTTTAGCCTGAGCTGACTGTGAGCAGTGACCTCAAGGTGAAGATTTTCATTGGCCCTTCCTAAATGCCTAACCCTCTGTTCCCCCAGGATTGTGACTGTTTGCTTTGCAAATAGAAATGTCAAAAGGTCTATTTATAAATTTATATTCAGTGACCCAGTAGAAAAAATTTTGGCCAAGAATTTATTTATTTTGGGGGAAGTTTCCAGGCTCTGAATCTGCTGGAGGGGTGTGAATAGCTATGAAAGTTGGTTCTGGTTTGCTAAAAGGCATTGCCCTGCACCCTCTGTCTCACCTTGTCAGGCACACTGTGCCCTGCTTTGAGCTGAAGGATGAGCGGCCCATTTACTGTGCTTTGGGACGGCGTGATGAGAATAAGCCCAGAGACGGAGAATTTTAAAGATGTTTTATTAATGTGTCCCTTGACTGTTCATTTGCTAAGGGTTTACAAATGCTTTATCAATTATTAATGATCTTGATACCTAGCTTTAAAAAAAAATCCTTAAAGTTTGGGAAGGCTATGGGCATTGAATAATTCACACCCACTGCCATTTCTATTATACTAATACCTTTTAACAGATAAGGCCAGAGTAATCTGGATTAAATTTGTTTATCTCTGGGTTTGTTTCCCTTTTACTGCTCTGAGAATAAGGACCCTACCTTGAAGAACGAGGCATGTCATCTAGTTGTTAATATTGGAAACCCTGAGCCAAGACTTTCATGGTTTCAGGCTAATGTTTCTCCTGACCTTGGGTAATGATTGGAAAGTCATTTAATAGGTCTCTTTTCTTGACATTTTCAGATTTCTCTGGCTTTATTCTGCTACTCATTTCTAAATGAATTATTGAAGATGAATTTAACCAGCCACCCATTAGTTTGCACTTTTCCGTTTCTTCATATATCATCAGTGGGGGCTGGCGTTTTCTCTTGCAGATTGAAACCATGACTAGTTCTGCATTCTGACACTCAGTGGATGTGATTTCTGACTTCTCACTACTTCACACTTCCATTTTGTTGTTCTTTTTGTTTGTTTGTTTGGCCAAACATACTTAGAAATCAAAGAACATTTTTGCATTCTCTGTGTGTATAGTTGTCTTTATGTGTAGCTATGGATTTCTTCAGGGTCAATGAGCATAGAAGTACATTTTCAGCAGAGTAACTTCAAAATAGAAGAAATTTACAGTTTGAAAACATTTAGAGTGGGTAGTGGTCAGAGCCCATTTTCTGAGCTGTGGGATGTGGACATGGGAAAATTAACCTGACTATAGAACTGATCTAGATGAGCACTGATCTGGTAAGTTCCATGACAATGGGATTGTTACCAGATATCTAATTTATTTAAATGGTCTAGTAACAGTAGAGCCTATGGAAAAGGAAAGAATTTGCAAAACAACCATTCTGTTTATAGATATTGGGAGCTCATTGAACTCCAACCAGTAGTTGAAGATGTGAAGAAGTAAGATTCAACACGATGAGGTAGAGGACTAGCAAGTGTTGGCATGCTGACTTGTCTGGAATTCCTTCCAATAGACAAATGAATCTCAAGAAGATAATTCCACATTAGTAGTCTCTCATGTGGGGCAGAAGCACAAAACTGTGGATTGGCCCATCTACAGCTGACAGCTGACATTGAGTCTGACATTCTCATCCCTCTGTGTCCATGCTGTCCATGCTCAGCACTAGAGTACTTGACCAAATTACTCTTCACAGGAGTGGCTAGGCTAAAACTGCAGTTGATCTTTCTGAGTTGAGCCTTTGATTGCCAGTTGTATCTTCAAAGGACTTTATCTCTGCACTCATATCTCTCCATGCATGCCAAATTTATGTTAATACCCATTTCTTGCTAAACCAATAAAAAGCTTTCCTAGCAGGCCATATAACGTACAGACCTAGACAGCCAACGACTACCTTTTATGAGTAAATGCCAGCCTCAAGTGGCAGGGATGATCATGACTAAACTAAATGTGAAATCTTACAACATGCTGGGGTCCAGACTACTAGTGTCAGTTCTGCTGCCATGGGGATTGATTCCGGGAGACAGAAACTATTTTAGCTAAGGTCTCAATTATAAAAATCAGCTACTAATTTGGCAAAGAGTGAAGTTTTGATGAACAAGGCTTTCTACAAAGGAAACGTAGAACCTTAAAATAGAGAATGTGCTGCATGTTTGTTATCATTCTCCTTTAATAAAAACATGCACCGGGGTAGAGTGGAGTGGATGTGGACAAATGACGTAACCATTGATTATGTGAAGAAGAATGGAGAAATAGCTTCTGGAAATTTAACATATGTATCCCAAACCAATATTTGGCTAGTTCACAACTTGGTTTGTACAATATTCTTGTCAGGTCTCTTTTTCTCCTAGTATTATTTAGATTTAACCAAATGATGTACATGTATTATTTTTCCTGAAGCCCTCTCAAAAATGTCTATCACAGAACAGTTGCCAAACTTTTCTTTCCAGTATCTGATTTTAATTGGTTCACCTCTTGTCATTGAGCAATCACTTTGTTTGGAATTTCAAGATACCTTTTATTCCTGCTCACACAGATATAATTAATGTGTTCTGTGCTAAGGCAGCAACAGAAAATGTAACTTTTTTCTTGCTGTTCTGAAATTACTAGCTTAGTACTGAGAATAAATGATGTATCTTTAAAATGTCTGCAATTGAAAAGGAAATGTTTTCTGGATGAATTGAATTTTTATTTGTTTTTACTTATATGATATTTTACATCCCCCACTCTCATTCCATCACTGAATTATAAAAGAGTGTGGGAAATGATTCCCTAAGTAGTGTTCCAGGCCCTATCCCTGTATTTAGAAAGCACTTCATCTGAACAATCTTAGAAAGATCGATTCATTCTTTCATTCATTCAATAAATATTTATTGAATGCGAATCATAGGCCAAATAGCCAGTCCAGCCCATGTGACACAAAGATGAAAAGACTGTGCCTCTTTCCTTGATGAGCTGTCTCTCTAGAAGAGATGACAGATACAAGGTTTAAAAAAAAAAATACATTATGATAAGCACTTGTGCAGATAGCTGGAGAAACTCCGAGAACACATTATTTTGCCTCAGGAACTCAGGAGCAGCTTCACCAGGGAGTTGACATTTAAAGATAGCCAAGTAAGGGCAGTCACATCTATCTATAAATTTTAAGGTATACGTTTAAAATCAAATGAGAAAATAGCTAAAATTATTTTTATATTAAAAAAGTTAAACATACATATTTAGAAAGACTGATTAAATAAATTATATCTGTGGTATTCACTGGGCTTAGAACTCATTATGAAGCAGATCCAAAGTACTTACAACATTTTTTTTAAGTTGCTATTTAAAATTAGGATTTTGTCCCAAATTACTCTTATGTTCTATTCCTGACGAGAACAGTAAGAGATATGGATTGGATCTCATAGCTTCTTTCTAGTCTTCTGTTCAAGGTTTTTTCACAACCTTTCCTCATTGCCGTAGCTTTGTAAAAACTTCTGGTAACTAGAAAGGCCAGAATTCTCCCCACTTTTCAGAAATTCTTAGCAGTTTGTGGGCTTTACTTTTCCAAATGAATTTTGCAATCATATTATCTTTTTGTTGTTAAGTTCAGGAAAGACATTAGGGAATAATCTGGAATTAGATTGAATATATAAATAAATTGATTTAGAATTCATATGATTGGTATATATTTATATTATAACATCACATATCAATAGCCTCTCTAAGAAAATATGTATTTCCATTTATTTAAAATTCCTCTTAATTCATTCTTATGGTTCTATTCTCTTTCCTACTGATTTCCTCTCTTTCCCTACTTGTCTTTAGAAGCCCAGTGGAATATGGTGCCTTGGTGGTGGGTGTGGTGTGACATGTATCTGAAGCTTTCTGAATCTCTACCTCTGAATCATGCAGTTGTAAACCAACAACTCTTCAAAAAATAATAAAAAAATTTTAAAGATTTAAAGGTAAAGAAAATGTCTCATTTTTAGAGTTAACCTCACTTCCTAATATACTGTGAGTTGTAAAAGATCTCCTCTCTCGCCGTTAGTTCCTCTCCCAGGTTTGTCAACAGGACTTTCTTCACACTGGAAAAAAAAAAAAGCCTGCTCCTTAGTATCAAACTATTTGCTTTTCAAATTGAATATCTCAGAATAATAAATCATAAACGTAAGACCATGAATCAAAAATGCCATCTGAATACATCCTGTGTATTTTTTCTCAGCACAGCCTAAAAGTGACTGCTACATTAGAATGAATCAGCAGATAATCAACACAAAAGCCTCATTTATGTTCATTATTCATAGGGAAAGGCTGCCTTTGAGTCCTGATGCACTTCAGAGCTTTGGTTTACAGTGATAATAAAAACATTCTAAGATATGTCAAACTAACCCAAGTGTTCCCATCTCTGTGTAAATGAGCTGAATCCTCCCCGAGCTGACCTCAGACTCCTGAGCAGCTGCCTGCTCAGCACTCACCTTCCAACCGCTCTTCTTCCTTGGCTGTGCCAGTTGGAGTGGCCACTCTGTGCCTTGATGAATCAGTTCTGCTGCCCATTCAAATGTTCAAAGAGTTCACTGTTTTGGGTTTGTTTGTTTGTTTTAAGAGTCCACTCACACCCTACCTGATGACAGGGAGCAGATATATTTGGCCATATGCTCATTCATTAAAGGTCCACTGCATCTGTTCACACTGTCTTTAGCATTGAAGGAAGAGAAGGGAGGACCAGACCAGGTCTCTGCCCATAAGAACTTAGAGTAAAGGAAGAACTAAAGGAAGCAGACGAACTTTAAACACATAGATAGTTAAATGAAGACACTACAGATGTCACAAGTTGCTACCAAGGGTTGCTCCCTGCCTTATTCCTCAACAGAACCACAGAAAATTCAGGGTTCCAAAAAACCTTTGGAAATGAAGGATTGGGGGAGAAAAGCATTGTCATTATAGACTAGAGGCTTCTATTCCAGTGTCATTCTTTCCATAAACAATTTCAGTAACTGAGAACAAGCATGCACCTGTCTATGACTCAGTTTACTCATCAGTAAAATGAGAGAAATTTAGAAAATGGTTCTAAGTTAACCTAACTTGTCTTTTTATGACTCTATATCATAAAGTCAGTCACTACAAAGAAAATGGAACCATTCGGTATTGCATTCCTCACTATTAGTTCCATATTAAATGAATTATGGCTTTGATGAACAATCTGGCTAATGCTAACTCTAAACCTAAATAATCACTTAAGATAGTGAAATTAGATTTGGAGTCCAATAAATGAAATGTAAATTTACAGTGTGCACATACTACACAAGAGATCCAAATATAATATAAAAGATACAGACCTTGAATTAATTAAACTGCCTTTATACAAAAGTATACTGTTAATTTAAAAAATTTCCCTGGTTCTTTAAAAGGAATTTGTTCCAAAAAATAAAAATACCAGTGATTTCGAATGTCTTCTTGAGATATCTCTATATTTTACAAAACAACTAGGTATTACTTTAGAGATAATATATTTTTAGTAATAAGATATTTGGTAATAAGATAAAATAAATTTGTTTTTAAAATAAATGTCTTTGGAAAATGTTCATGAATAGGTATCATGTCAGTAAATTGATAGTGAGTGAGCCCCCAAGTTTCTGGAACTACCACCACCAAACCAGTGAACAACCAATGAGACTTCAGTTTTGAGTTTATCCTCATTCAGCCCATACAGCACATGGAGGCTTGGATTTCTGTACCTACCATCACCCCACTTAAGCTAAGTACCCATTCACATCAAAGTAACTGTGACTGTAGAAATAGCACTGCCTGGGAAGGCAATCATAAGAAAGTAAGCATCTGTTGACTCAAGACCTGGAACCTGACAATCATGGGTTTCTCATCCCTTCTCCTTGGAATGTGCATTATGGTCTTTCCCTTTGAATTGTGCTTTCCCCATTCTCAGAAACTAATCCAAGGATATTGCTTTGAGAAAATAATATTGTGATGTGTGATGTGTAATGTATTGTTCAGACTCTCTGGACTGCATGTCATTGAGCAGAGTTAAAATGTTTGGCATTGGGCCTCCCCGGTGGCGCAGCGGTTAAGCGCTGTGCTGTGGAGCTGTCGGCAGCGGCGACGCAAGTTCGACGCCCGGCCGGGGAGAATCCCACATGGTGCGGCAGACCTCTCCTGCCTCGCCCGCTGCTCCCCTCAGCAGTGTACCTCTGATCTTCCTGTTCTGTTCCCCACTCTGTCTCTGGTGAACCCTCTCGCCGCCCCACACCTCTGGCCTGTACCCCAGTTTGTATGTATAAATAAAAAAATAAATCTTAAAAAAAATGTTTGGCATAAACTTTTGTGATTTAGTGGGAGAGGGTTACAAAAAATCTCATCTCATGGCCCCACAAAACAAAATCTGGTAAAAGTCTCCATGGTTATAGTTATTAAAACTGCCACGTACCTCTTTCTTCCATCTATTTCTGCTCTTCATGATGGGACTGGTTTCAGAGTTAACCTGGGACACTCCCAAGGTTGATCCCCAACAGACGCGCACATTTATCCGTTTTTATAAGACATCTCTCTGAAGTCTACCCCCATCCTGTCTTCCATCCCACCCTACACTCCTAAGTTCTTCCTCTACAAAATTGTAGCTTATTGACCAACAAAATTTCCTGTGTTTGAACTTCTTTTCTAATTACGATGTTGATCTTTTGGGGGAACTACTTCCATTATATCCTCTTTGGTGGTGGTAGTTTATTTTCTTAAATCTCATATCTCTCAACTAGCAATGACTCTAGAATCATCCTTTCTACCCATTGTTGCTTTTAGATCACTATCCCACCAATATAATTTTAAAAGTCTATCTCTTCAAGACTCCTGACATTCAGTTATATCATCCTTTTCTGTTCTCTACCATTATCATTTATCATGCCTCTAATAATTTGTTCTCAGTCATCAAAATCTTCAGTACCTGGAACATGTTTCCTCCCCATTTCATGCTCTGATCTCTGAAAAAAAAAATTAACATCCATTTCTCTGACTCATCCAAACATGCCTCTCAGTTCCTTAACTCATTTCCAAGGACATTCTGCCCCATACCTTAGCTATTTCATTATTCATATCTGCTCCACCCCCCAAACTCCAATTTAAACATCTTTCAACCACAATCTTCTTTCTTTATCCAGCTAGTTTCTTTTGCAACTACTACTACCACCACCCCTTTGAAAAATGTCTTTCTGGATTACTCTAATTCTAACTCTGAGAGACTTCCCCTCTTCCTATCAGAAACTTTTAATACTGTCTTGACACATGAATATCTGGAATAATATCAGATATCTCAACTTCTCCTTCAGCTAGTGATGATTATATCAAGAAACTTCATGTAGTATTTCTAGAGGAAACATATATGCCTTGCTTATCTTGTCCTCTTTCCAGCATCTTAAAAAATACACATAACTGGACATGTGGAAACCCAGATTTCTCATGTAGTGATTTTGAGAAAGAGAGTCCTATACAGCTGGTCAATCAGAAAGGGCATTGGGAGGGCACATAAACAGTAAGACCTAGACTATCCTTAAAAATACTGAATGTCTGTAGAGACAGGAAATTTCTCTCTTAAGCTACTGTTGCTATTATTGTGGACTTATTATTGTATAGTGTTATTTTCTTTTTCATTTTTGGTTACTGGCACTTGAACCTAATCATAGCTAAAATTATCTACTGGCTATGTCTGTTTCTGAAGAGCTGATAATTCATTTAGGCCAAAGCCAAACAGCATAGAAATTGACTTCCATTGTAAATTTATGATACAGTTTTACATGGTCCTTTAGCTTCACTCAAAAATCATACTATAATTCCCCCATTAACTCACCACTCTTTAAGACTATTCCAAGTTTACCCTCCACAGACTATCCATTTACTTTTATCAACTTTTTATTTTACCAACAACATTAGACAGGAACTTTTTCATCTTCAAGATGTCAAACTAAACTTACCTTATCTGTCATTCTTCTGTACAAGACTATTACCTCCAATTAACTTCCCAAGAGAAACTGCACTGTCAGTTACTTCTTTTTTATCATACATTCAGCCTCTGAGTCTTTAATGGATGTGTCCAATGTTCTATTGTTCTTGCTGTTGACATGACTATTGCTGCTATTGTGTTAAACATTTAAAGCTCGCCCCTTTTTAAAAAAAGAAAGGATGCTCACTCAAATCTCATTCCTACCATTTTTTTTTTCTCTTTTCTCCTCTACCTGTCTCTCTAGTTTGAAGTCAAGTTTCTCCAAAGAGCTATGTATTTCTACAACTTCATCTCACTTTCTTTCAGATCGCCACACACTAAAAGATGGACTCTTGTCCACGACCCCATTGACAGAGCTCTTACTAATGACACCACTGGATGCCATATCACCAAGACCAGCAGATCTTTTTTTTATGCTCATTTTATTCGACCTCGTGTTAGCTTTATGTGTTGGTGGCTACTTTGAAACATTATTGTTTCAAATAATGAAACAATATTTTCCCTTAGTTTTTAAGAGCCAATGCTACTTTTTTCTTCCTTCTACATTTTTGGAAACTTTCTATTTGTCTGTATTCATCTATGAGGCATTAACCAATGGAGTTCCTCCACACACATTCCTAGTCTATATTCTCTTTTTTCCCCCTGGAGAATTTTATCTAAGGTTAACCAAATTTACCACCTAAATTCAGATACTCATAAATTTAAATATCTAGCAAGACCCTCTCTTCAGAGTTTCATAACCCATTTGAATTACCTATGTTAAAATCCATTGGAAAAAATGCTAAATACATGTTAAATGCTCTATAAGTATTAGCCATCACTTCTATTATTTCTAGCTACATGTCTGATATCTTTTCTTGCACATATTTAGGGTCATTATGTTCAAACTGAAATACATTTACATGATCATTTATCATCTTTCATCATTTCTCATTCAGTAAGAACCACAATCTATGTAACTGTACAAATCAGTTGGTAGTCGTCTTTAATGATCGGAACTTGGTAATCCTCTTTAATGATTTCTGCTTATTAATTTAGCAGATAAAAATATTATAAACATCCCTATACTTACCTCCATTTCAAACCTTATCCTTCCTATCCTGTCACTGTCTTCTTCTGCCTAACATCGCACATTCCCTAACCACATACCCTAACTCTCTAACTCCACTTGCTACTTTGCATCTGGACTGATCTTTATTTTTTTTAAAGATTTATTTATTTATGCATACAAAAGTTGGGGTATAGGCCAGAGGTGCAGGAGTGAGGGTTCACCAGGGAGTGGGGAGCAGAACAGGAGATTGATTGAAATATATTGCTGAGGGGAGCAGCAGGTGAGACAGGAGGGCTCTGTTGCTCCATGTGGGTGATCTCGTTGGCTGGGGATGGAATTTGTGATGCAGTAGCTGCCTATAGTGTCATAGTGCTGAGACTTAACTCCTTGCACCAACAGGGAGGCCCTGAACTAATGTTTAAAAGTAAATCTTGTGGTATTCTTCTCTGTGGGCAGGCATTCTTAAAAACTGTTACCTTAGAATAAGAGCAAACACCTCTTAGTAGCCTAGGCCCTTCACAGGCACTGACTTCCCCAGCATCTTCTTGCCCCTCTACTCTTCCTCACCATCATTTTTGCCAACTGCCATTAACTTTCTTTTGGTTCATCATAGTTTTCATGCCCAATCTTACTATACATCTTTGCACATGCAATTTCCTCTACCTGAAAAAGCTCAAATTCTTTAACTTGGTAATTCCTACGTAGCTTAAGAAAGCCTTTTATATGCTCCTACTAGGACTAAGTTCCCCTGTTAAGGCTCCAGAGCCCTGTGAACCTACTTCATTAGTTAGTTTTTATCATTACTTCAATTTCACATTTGTAAGAAAACTTGATTAATGTATGTCTTTTTCAATATCCATGAAAGCAAAGGATTTATTCATCTTTCTACTTAAGCTTTAGCAAAGTCTTTGGCACCTAGTGAGTGACAAATAAATATGTGCAGAATGTGTGAATGAGTACTTGTGTAATTAACTTATCTCCTGTGAAGACTATCTGGGAAATTTTCAGCTGTATATCCTGTTTTCTTTCTTTTTAACTTTTTTCTCTATGAAATCTCTAGCAAGCATAGATTTCAACATCATTTTATTGACCTTAAAGCTGAACTTGAAATTGGGTGACATTCTTTTTAAAAGACAAAGCAGTGGGCCTCCCTGGTAGTGCAGCGGTTATGTGCTGCTCTGTGGAGCTGTCAGCAGCAGCCGGGGAGATCCCCACATGGGGACGCAGACCTCTCCTGCCTCACTCACTGCTCCCCTCAGCAGTGTATTTCCATCGGTCTGCCTTTTCTGCTCCCCAATCTATCTCTGGTGAACCCTCTCACCTCCCCATGTATCTGGCCGGTACTCCAGCTTGTATACATAAATAAATAAATCTTTTTTTAAAGAAAGACAAAAAAAGTGTGAAAAAAGTTGATTCATTACTTGAATTATGGGTATGTAAGGACATAGGAGTTGTCTATCCTTTACTTTGTACCTGTTTTTCTTCCTTTTAAATATCAGAAGTGTTTTCCTTTAAAGGGAAAAATGACTCTGAATGAGACAAAGAATGTTTATGTGAGTGGTATGAGAAAGGCCAAAAGGACTCTAATACTTCAGGGAGTCTATGGATAGAGTCTTCAGAGAGAATGCATATATACACATATATACACACATACATATATACATTATATATACACACATGTATACATATATGCACTATATATAGAGTGTGTATATATATTTAAACTATATGTGTGTATGTATGTACAAGTGCATATATGTGTGTGTGTGTCTCCACATACATATATGTGTAGCCCCATATATACAGTGGCATATGTTATATGTAAGTAATATATACACACACACAAAGTTTATACATACACTCACATATATATAATTGTGTGTGTGTGTGTGTGTGTATAGTGTAACAACCAGTGGTGCTCTGCCCAGAACTTAGCCAGTTTTAGAAACATAATACTGAATGAAATCCAGCAAAGAGAACAGCATTCTTATTTACCTATCACTGAAACAGATAAGAAACAACACTGTTGGGAAATATTAGAAATAGGGCTCCTACATACGATTAATTGTCAAATGAGGAGTAAAAACAATAAGCACAAATCTTAGAGGAGGAATATTCAGTTCAAGTTGAGAGAAATAAAATAATTTTGTGAAGGAAAGGCACTAGAACTGGGCATTATTGGATAGATTCTGCAGGTAGAGAGAATTAGAAAGAATATTACAAGCCGAAGTAGTGGAGAAAACACAAGTGAAATAGCATGATGTTTTTAAAGGACAATGAGTAGCTAAGTCTGGCTAGATTCGGGAATTTGCACGAGAGATCATAGGTGATCTACAGTTAGAAATTATCTTATTGATGGGTATCTATTAAGTGTTTGACTAAGGGTATTTTAGGGATATGAACTTACTGAAATCATTTAGGAAAAAATAAAGTAGATAATACAAAAAGAATAGAAAATATTTTACCGCATTTTCCACTAATTTGTGCTGGATAAATTGTGAAAGGAAGAAAAAATTAATGTTCATTGATTATATATATCAAATTACCTTATTTTACATAGAAGGTGCCATTTTATAAATATGAAATGTAAATTAATAATTATTATCACTTCTTTAAGACATACAAATAGCTATTTAGATTTAAGTCTCCAGAGATCACAGACATAATAAGCAGTGGACAAATTTAACCTGGATATTTAGGGTTATAAAGCCAGTATTCTTCTATAATTTAGCACATCTTCAGTTATGGAAATGTGTACAGAGAGATGGAAAATGGAATTTATATTATGAAATGTGAAATAAAAGAAACATGAAAAACTTTCTTTTGGGAATAAGAAAGTGATTAAGTTTGATTTTAAACATGCAAGACAGGATGTGATGGAGGAACACGTCATTGAGTAGGTGTGAGACACAGCTGGTGTTCGGCACAAATGAAGTAAGCTACTGAATTAGGAGTTGTATCTAATGACACCATAGTGATCTGTCCCAGTGCCCCCCTCTGTAACAATTAATTGAATAACCAGCCATTGGACTAGATTTTCCTTGGGATATAGATCTCTTAAGTTGTCTCCTGACCAGGAATTATAACTAGTTCATCATGATTAACATCAAATAGGGTATTTTGCTGATTTTGTTCTAACATGTTGCCTTTCAACTCTTGCTTTGTTTCTAATAACAAGTCTCTTCTTTCTTTGCATGCAGTTCCAGTAACTGTGAACTGTTCCTACCATGTGAAACTATGCTCTGTTCTAAATCTACTCAAGTGAGTCACAGCCTATATTACTATCAGCAATTTTGTATTACTACAGAAGGGACATAAAGGATCATTTCCATCAGCATTTCAAATGCTACATTAGCTACATCTTAAAAACAAAATAAAACACACAGACAAACATACATTCTCTTGACTAAACTCCACCCTATGTATCAAAAAGTTTTTATATAAAATAAAACTTACAATTTCTATTTAAATCAATTTGCAATTTAATCCTATGTTCTGATCAACGAGCAGTGGTAAGACAGTGCAGGCTAATGTTTACTTTAAAATGGAGAATGGGAGGATTGTCCAGGATGGAAAATTATAAGATTGAATCAAGAGGGCAGAGAGTGGACACCAAATCCCTAATGTTCTCCAAGTATAATTCTAATAGTCTAACATTAGGAGCCATCACATTTACCGCAGATGTCGTGGAAGATCTGACAGCCATAGGATTCAGAATCATCCCTGTCTGTACTTGAATAGGAGTGGACAACTGTTGTGTGGTGGCAAATTACAGCCAGGACATGGACAAATGTGAATCACATAGCTGTACTCTCGGAACTACCAGCATGATAGTTACACAGGTCATTTCATTAACCTTGAAATAACAGCACTTCACATTTTATAGAATTGAAATTTTGGGGCTCTGTACATTGGATTATGAATAGCATTTCTGGAACCATGCTCTGTTTCTATTATTCTTTGACCCCCTGTAATCTGGTTTTACTCTCTCCCAGTTCACTGAAACTACTTTTGTTGAGGTCAATGATGATTACCATAGAGTTAAGACAGCACCAATTATTTGTCTTTATTTTAGTTGACCTGCATTCAATATATTTGACCACATCTCTTTTTCTGACACACTGCTATATTGGCTTCCATGCAGCATCCTGTTTTTTGTTTTATTTTCCTCTTTCCTCTAGGACTATACTTTCTCAAATTTCTTTGATGTGTTAGCCTCTTAAATCTGACTTCTAAAAGCTGGGACCCCTCAGGCTCCTTCCTAAATCCTCTGTGTCTTTGAATGATGATGTCATTCACTTCCATGGACTGAAATAGCATATTTTTGTTGATTATTTTCAAACTTATATATCTAGTAAAGAATTTTCTTTTGAATTTTAAGATTGCATTTTGTTAAAAAATAAAAAGACAATAGGATCCAAATTGGAATTACTTATTCAAAGTCTCACAACACCAAACCGATACTTAATTACAGTTTTAGCTTTTCCAGAAATGAAATCTTAAAACAGCCAATTAGGAAATCTCCTGATCGGCACCAGTTAGATAATTTGCCTGATAGACCACTACTGCCATCCCCAAAAGGAAAGTGGCCTTGCAATAAACAAACTACATTTTACTTAGTGTAATTTCCTTTTGCCTGCTGCCTTCTGCCAATAAAAGTTTTCATTTTATAAAGTTTCTCAGAGCTTCTTTTTTATCTGCTAGATTGGATGTTGCCCAGTTTGAATCAAAATTTGTTCAGATACTTTAAAATTTTTAATATGGTTCAGTTTATTTTTTAATAATATCTAACTGCCATTTGTATTTGGTTTTCTCATAAACACCTCAAATATTATTAAAACAAAATTTTATTATAAGGCTTGTTTTCTCTTCTTCCCATCTGTCCCAGAAATATCCCCCAATTTCTAAATTTTCTGTTTCAGCATTCTCAAGGGTGCTATTTTTAGAAACTAAGGATTCTTTCTTGATACTTTTCTGTCCCTTTATTCTCTGTTTGGTTAGTTTTCAATTTATGTTGATTGCATATATACATTGTATTTCAGGTTCAGCCACTTCCTCTATTTCCAAAAAAAATTCCCTTAGTAAGGCTGCCGCCCTCTCTTAGCTGAACGACTGCAGCGCACTACCTACTGGTCTCTGACTTCTACTCCCCTCCATCTCCTCTACTCCACATAATAGGATCCTTTTAAGTGGCAAGTAATGTTGCCTTTCTGTGCAAAATCGCAAAAGAGTGGTTTCTCTTTCAACTCAAAATAAAATACAATGTTTTTATCTCTCCCTGCATAGTACTGTCTTAGAATTAAACCACTAGCCCATTTCTCTCTGAATGCCTTAGCATCATATTTTCTAAGTTTCTGTGACACACAAGGTCTTTGTCCTCTCAGAACTTTTGCTGTTATTTCTCTATTGCACGCTCCTTCTGTTCTCCTTTAGTTTTCAAAACAAATGCCCCCTCCTCTAAACATATTTTCATGATCATCTGAATTAAAATCCCTCCCCCAAGGACTTTTTATCTCAGCCTTGCATGTGTTTCCTTATTAGCACTTAGTATCACATGGAATTGTTTGCATTTGTTTGTTTGCGCACAGAAACTAAAACCGTTGTCTATCACTATTGTTGACATCCACGATGGGTACATAGACACGTTCTATAAATGAATTGTCCAAAAGAGTTATTACAGAGGAAAAAATTAATAAATATACTATTATAGAGAAAAAAGTAGATACTTTTAAGCAAGGAAATTTTGATCTATGGTGTTTTCTTCGGACTATAAAAGAATCAGACATAAGGTTAAGAGATTATCTAGAAAAATTAGATTGCAATTACCTTTTGAGAAGTTGTGTCAATCTTGTTTTCTCCATGTGATTTGACAGAGATGAGGATAACGTAATCTCTTTGGTCTGTACAGGTTTGACCAGTGGATACCAAATCTTCACGTATTTCTTTCTGGGAGAAAGTAACACATTTTCATGGTTGCATTAAAAAGTTTGTGGAGTTAGATCTCATTAGTTGTGTGACTTTATTCAAGTTAGTTAATATTTCCAACCATGAAAACGTTCTCATTTATCAAGTAGGAATGATAATATCACTTGTCTCATAATCATCCTACAAAGAATGAAAAACATGCATAAGTGTATATATCACAATGACTTGCATATATTAGGCACCCAATAAATGTTATCAGTCACTGATATTATATTTGCAATTAAAACCTTACTTATGAATTAATCTAGCTCTTGCCAGACAACAGACCCAGTCTTAGCTAAGACCAAATCTGTGTCATCTCTCTCATTATCAAACATCTCCTTCAAACTGTGGTATGCATCAGAATCACACAAGGAAGTTTTTAAAATGCACATTCTTTGGATGAATGCCCAGAGATTCTTTCATAATAAATCTGGATAAGGCCCAGGAATATGTGCTTATAATAAACACTACAGGTTTTTATTTATGAAGAAGATTTCAGGATCTCATTTTGGAATAAGTTGGCATGGGATAGATATATTTTCAATTTGTAGATGGATAATGTTGTGGGATTGAGAATAAATATTTTTTTTGCTAGTTTTTTGCTAGTTGCAATTGAGAATAAACAGGGAGGAGATTTGTTAAAGGGAGACTGGCCTAGGATAGTCACTGAGTGTCAAAGTGTCAGAACAATCACTCTCTCTCTCTCTCTTTCTATCTTTCCCTCTCCCTCTCCCTCTCCCTCTCCCTCCCTCCCTGCTCCCCCCACACACTTAGCATGCGCACACACTCCTCACTTCCCTCCGTCTGTCTCTCTTTTTCTTTCTTTTTTTTTTTTTTCACTCATTGGTCTTTTTTACTCATACTGTGTGGATGGGAAATAATGACATCAGTAGTACAATCACAGAACAGAGAGAAAAATCTATCCATGTTTGAAAGACAGCTGAAGGAATCCTTACTTCTTTTGCTGAGGCTAAATCTTCTATATAGGGCTCTTAATCCTGGTGGGAGCCACAGTTGCACAAATTGTGAATAGGCTGAATGGCAAATGGATCTTGATAACATCCGAGGTTTCTATTTAACTAGTCTATCAATACAATCTGTATTTTGCCAGTTCTTTCTCTGCACTATTGGTAACTAGAGCCAAGTGACAATAGGGAAAAATATCTCCTAGTCATATTCCAAGCATACACTTTTTAAAAAATATAAAACACAACAGAACTACTATTTAAATCATGCCTTTTATGAATCAGTTCCTTCTCTTCTCACGGTCATTTTCTTCTCTTTATCCACAGACAGATTTAATTGAATCTTTAGGGTTGAATGTCATATTTCTGCATCAACTTTATTTTTTAAAAAGATCAGATTTTAAGAGCATTTCTTCATGTATTTAAATGTCAAAATACTACAACTTTAATTTGAAACCAGTATAACATAGGAAATTATTTGTTCTTCAGCTCTTTCTTGAAAAACAAGATGCACATGTTTATACTCCTTTAGCAATAACGCTATTATCACAACGGTGTTTTGTGGGTGTCATTAACGCCCATCAAAGTCTAACCTTCTACATTCAATGTGAATTTCTGCCGGCTCTTTTGAATTTGATAGTAATGAATGCTTTCATTTTAAGTGCAATAGAATATTCATCCTCAGTAGAGATCAGAGTTTCTTTGTTCTATTTACATCAAATCTTTCCTCAATTGTTGCCATTTAGCTGCCAGTGTAATCGCAGATGATACCCTTTGTCTGGATCCCACAGAATCAAAAAAATAAATAAATGAGTTAGCAGAAGCAATTGCTAGCTCTCCTTACTTGCCTTGCTGGAAAGTCAACATTAAATTGAGAAGAGGGCACTCAAGTGAAAGTACTTCAAAAATGGTATACTCTGAGGGGTATTGCCTTTATTGCCTACAGCAACTAGAATAGAACTCAAGTCCCTGAACTATCTATCCTCAAATTATCTTCCCAACTTCCCCACTACTGACATTTCCTACAAACCCTGTGACTTAAAATGAATGAGCATCACCTCTCCTGAAGGTGCTGAGCCACTGATCTGTTGCAATGCAACTGAGTCTACAATAATGGAATTGTTTATTTAATGAATATTTACTTACTCCATCATGCTCCAAGTATTATGCTACTAAACATTGGGAATATAGCAGTAAAGCAGACATCTGTGATTATTACTACATGAAATTCACTCTAGTATATATGACACGCAATTAAATAATTAACTATAGTAATTTATTCTGGTAAATACTATGTAATAAGCAATTCTTAGAAAAATTAAAAGGGCAGTCTTCCTTTATTTAGTGGATTGATGCAGACATTCTAAGGGCAGTGATGGTAATGTTGAAGCTGGCTTGAGGCATTGGGAAAATTACAAAGTATTAGAACTTCAGAAAGCGAAAACTACATGGGAAATCCTTGCGATGAGAAATTACAACACTGAATATCTAAAAGAAGTGCAATAATGGTGGAGCATAGAATATAAAAGAGTTTGATAAGACACTCTAGAGATAGATGAGACCTATATTTTGGAGGAATGACTTAAAAGTTTGGGTGACATATCAACAACAAAGATATAGGAGGCTGTTAAACAGATTAAGTGAAATTATCATAATCTTACTGTTAAAATATTCATTGTGAAAAGAACCTAAAGGGTGACTGGAAACAGTACAAGACTGAATAAGACAGATAATCATGTTTGATATATGAAACACAGCAATTTGAAGTATTTAAGACTTTTTTCCCCAGATGATAAGACTTGGAATGGAAAGGAAGACTTTGAACCAGGAACTAACCTAAGTGCCTAAGAAAGCAGATGCTAGCAATGAGAATTAGTGCTAGAAGATAGAATGGTCAATAGTGTGAGATTCAAAAGCATAAAACTTTTTGAAAGAACAATGAGAGAAATAAAACTGACCCAGGATTGGACAGACCACAACTCTGTGCTTAAAATTAAGCGGGAGAATAAGTACCTCCACTTAAGAATACTGGAAAATAACAAGAATCTCAAAAGAGAACCAAGTTACTTTTGAAGCCAGAAGTTTTCCAGTTTTTAAAAAATGTGTAGGTTGAAGATGCTAGGAAATGTTTCCAGTTTATAACAAGGGACCTCTGAGAACTTTTTGGAGCAGTGCCCATAGTTCTGTTACTTTGTAGGACATCCTGAATCCAACTTCCACAGTATAGTTATATGGTCTACCAAATCTTTCCCTTGCAAGCTTGACTATTTTCTGCCAGGGAAAGTCAACATTATGCATTTTGAATTCTATGAAACCCAGAAACTTCTCCAGAATCACTCACTTCTCAACTTTCACTTGTTTCCTTTGTTCTTCTTGTTAAAACTACATCATTTTCTAAAGTTGTTTTTTTTTTAATGTATTCAACAGCTTTTAAACGATAAGTACCTAAAAGGCAGAGGCTGTACATTATTTACCCTTTTGTCTTCAGTGAAATTCCCAGTGAATATTTATTGAGTTAATTAATTAATGAAACATGTTAAGGTGAGGCATCTTGTTCTATTAGAAAAGGAGCAGTATCCATCTTTTTAGTAAAATTAATGATTTCCCATATTTCTGGCTAAGATAAATTGTTATCTAGCAAGTTTCCTCAGAATATTAGCTTTTAAAGGGAAGGGATTAATATCTCTCAATAGATTTTCTGCCAAGATGAAGGGAAACACAGATTTGAGCTCACATTTCAACTAATCAATTAGCCACCACTCCCTACCACACCACTTTGGGAACACTTGAAATTTTTTCCAGGCATGACAGGAAAAGGTAACATAATTGATTTGAGATCTGTGTCACTGGTTCAGAATTTGCAAGTGATTACAATTGTCCCACATATTTTCCTGTTCCTAATCTAGAACTTTTTAACATATGTAAAAGGAACAGTTCTTGTGTCTACAATAGAAACATTGGTTCCTTTCCAATTTTTAATAACATATGCACATTCCACCTCTTACTGATCTTCCCTTTGTGGAAAGTTTTAAATTTTCCTTTGTGCAATCCATGTTATCAATCATAGTTTTGGCTCTGAGTTTATCTTTTTTCCTCACTAAATTGTAAGTATTATAAAAATGTCTTCTTTCCCCAAATATTGTTAGCTATTTGACATTGGCTACAGCAATGATCAGTCAGCTATCCTTGCATACTAAACCACACCAAAACTCAGTGGAATGCAACAGCAAATATAAGCACAATGTTCACATGTCCTTGGGTAAACAGGTGACTTTACTTCAAGCTGCAAGACTGCAAGTAGACTGAGTTAACTCAGTTATAGAGGCTTTGCTCATCATATTCCCAATTCTTCTGAGACAAGGGACCTTCCAAAGTCACATTGTTTTCATAGCAATGGCAGAAGTCCAAGAAGGAACTGTCTCTAATGAAGGAACACATTTTAAGCCTTTGCTTGGATTATGTCTAATACTGCCTCTTAGCCAAATCAAGTCCATTGCCAAACTCACCAGCAATGAATTAGTCAAGTATACTTCACCTACAGGGAGGGAGAGAGTGACTATCTTCCTGAATCCAAACCCGTTTAGGGTTCATTTCCTCAAAATTAAAAATAGTGATAACCTGTAATGCTTTAAGATTACTTTGTGGCAACTGAGAAGGAAAATGCTGGCATGTAATGGCATTCAGTAAATATTTGAACTATTGAATTTATTTTTTTTTACCCTCACAGTATAAACAATGCATTTTATCTAGATGGGTTTTAGAGATTTATTGGAATTTGACAGAGTTGGGATTTCCAGATTCTATCTCTGCTTCAGTCTATGACCTTAGGTGAAACTTCAGAAAAACTTCTTTTCATTTTATCTTGTCATTAAGTTACAGATATCAGACACACTGCTTACTAAAGAATATTGTTGGATTCTGTAATAAGTATGTATGTATGTATGTGCATATCATTCATGACGTTGCAAATACTCAAAATATTAACTTCAAGTCCAGACCTCAGCAATAAATATGTAAAAAATGACATCTTCTCAATTACTAATTTGTTGATTTTTAAACAAAAACTACTTTCCACTTAAGGGAGTACAATTAACTTTCCAGCTTTTCAGGCATCGATTTATGTAACACCATTAAGAGTGCCAAATTCAAAATCTTTGGCTTTGAAGCTTTATTTTTTGAAAATTTATAAATATAAATAAGTGCTCATGCAGTATTAATGCATCCTTTCCAGGACACAAGAAAAAAAAAAGAGTCATAATAGATAAAGAGATTCACAATATCTGTAAATCCATAATAAAAGAACACATTTTAAAAAGCAAAAATCAGAAAGCTAAGTTACTAGCAATGCATCATTCATTATTTTTCCAGAAATGTAAAAAGTGAATGTTTTCCAAACATCATATTCACACAAGGAAAGATACAGTAGAAACTGATCACTATTAGTTTCTGAGTAAAGAACACTCTGTGAAAGAGTTTCCTTCTTTGGAATTTGAATCCCAAATGGCCAGTAACACCTTAAAGGAAAGTTCCAGAAAGGCAGGGGATTTCACTCTGGAATTATTTTTCATTGCTTTTATTATGTTTTTCACCTTTTTCTCGGGTATACATGTATGAATTTTGTGCCAGAGAAAAGCATCGGTAATGCTAATATTGCATTTAATGTGCATTCCTATTCGAAATGTGTTAACAATACGTCATAACAATCTTAAGAGGAAAATACTATGAATATCCCCATTGTACAAATGGAATCACTGAGATGGAGGATAAATAACTTAGTGAAAATCAAAGACTCAGTATCGATGAATGGGATTAAAACTCAAGCTTTCTGAGTTACCGTCAAAGCTGATAAGTTAATTTGGAACATGCATACTTCGTTAGAAAGGCTGTGCAATGTTGTAAATAAGGACATAGGTTTAAGAGTGAACAGGTCTCAATTAAAATGTCATTTCTTTATCCATTTTGAGTTGACTTTTGTGCAGGGTGTGAGGTAGTAGTCTAGCTTCATTTTTTTGCATGTGGCTGTCCAGTTTTCCCAGCACCATTTATTAAATAGACTGTCCTTGTTCCACTGCATTTTCTTTGCTCCTTTGTCAAAGATTAGCTGTTCATAGATATGTGGCTTTAATTCTGGGTATTCTATTCTGTTC
>PVIJ01005451.1:0-33408 GCA_004024925.1 Scalopus aquaticus
TCTTATCTATCAACAAGATTCTGGTTATGTCTATGCTGGTTGTCAGTGAGGCTGTAATGAATATAGCACTATATATTGGACTTAGAAGATACTAAAACAAACCTAAATTTTAGAAAGAAATATGTGGAGGCTGTTCTGGCCCAGATAACCTGGCAATAAAACACATCTGTTTTCTTGATACCTTCTCCTGTGCCACCTCACATGACGTATATCATTCTCTCTTGGCAGGGTTTTGGATTTTTTCTTTTCTCTCTCTCCTTTTTCTTTGAGTCAGTGCCAGAAGGAAGATACACAGGTGTCACAAGTGTCTATTTTTCCTGTGCCTCCAAAGGAAATTTCAGGCAGATTTTGTTAGGAAATGGTATTCATTGCTGAACTGCAAATTAGATTGCTAGTGCTTTGGGCATTCTTAGTAAATTATATAGCGACAACCTGGAGCTATACTAAACCCTTTGAATTTAATTTGACTGCTGGCAGCCATCAATAGTTAAAAGATTTGAGAAAACCTGAACACTAATGCTTGAACGTGCTGGTAGGGGACGTTGTAGGAAAGACAGGTGGCTCAGGGAGCCAAATAAAACACTGGCCTTTTAGAGATGATTCAAAAACTAATACAATAAAAATGGATATACTGCCTAATATCACAAGCAGAGTTCATGTAATCAAGGCACACACAGCCTCCCGAGATACAAGTTCATATTCCACCTTCTGAGCTATTACCAGCACAATCTACCTCTCCCTCCCCAGGCCTCGCTCTGAGAAGTCCTGTCTTCAGGCTGCCCTGTCCCTCTGCATCAGGCAACCTTCTCTTCTAACCTGACGCTAACAGATTAGCAAGTACCCCAACTCCCCTTCTTGCCTAATGCAATTCCAGCCGAGCGGGCAACCTGACTTTTGTCTTCAGCAGTCCTAAGCATTTTTCATAGGAAACTCAATTAATCTATCTCCTAGTCTAAGTGTATATTCAGTTTCTTACCTTTCTGCAGAATGAAGTTTTCCTTCCTGTGAAAATACTTAAAAACCAGCAATTGGGGGTGGGTGGGAGCGGGGGAGGTGGGGTGGGAGGGACTCATGCTGTGTGACACAGTTAGCTAATTGTTTCAGCCTTTGTTGTTCTGTTCCCCTTGAAGATGAGCTGTATTTTAATTACCGCATGAAAGATTTGTCTTGATTAGGTGACTGGGAGCTGTCAGCTTCTGGAAGAAATGAAAATGCACCAACAAGGGGAGGAGGCTGGAGAAGCAGAGGCTGTTGCATTTCCGGGCTTCTGCTGTCCCCTGGGCCTTGGACCCTGTGGGGCCCACACTCACCCCACAAACCCCTCTCCCCCCAAAGAAATAGGCAAACCCACTGTGTCTTAACACAGGAGAGCTAGGAGGTAGCTCCCCGGGGCTTTCTGCCCTACTCCCCCGACGGCAAAAAAGCAGTTTATAGGTGATGTGGAGGTAAAGATCAAGGAGCCTAAAACCCACCGTTCTGGTAGTGCCCTAGTCGGAGGGGGAGGCGCGGGGGACCCCCGCTGCAGCGAGTGCTCTTGAGGGCGCTGAGGAGACAATGCCCCGGTGGTCTCTGGGCCGAGGCTGGGGCAGGGGCGCTTTTCCAGCTCAAGGGTACGCTCGTGCATCTCTGGCCGAGACCTGGGCGAGGGTCGGCCTGTGTCTCGAGGATAAGGCCTGGAAAGATCTCCAAATGCAGCGATTAGACTTCCCCGGAGGTCTGAAGCCCTGGGAGCCGGCCGGGGGAGGGGCGGCAGGTGCACGGGAGGGCGCACGGGAGGAGCCTGCGGACTTGGCTTTTGCGTTGGTTACCTGTGGGGGAGGAGAAAGCTAGAGTCAGGTGAGGCTGGGCGACAGCAATTAGAAGCCGTGCACTAGCTTCCGCGGCCCCGCACTGCTGGGGAGATGGCTGATCCCACCTTTTCAGCTGCCACCCCAAGAGTGAGAGGAAACGGCCCCCCAGTCCGCTGCCTCCTCCCTGGGGAACGCGCCCGTAATGGGGACTCTTGTCTTCCTTTCCTCTGGTGGCTTAAAATAAATATAAAGGTCAGAGAGTAAAGGACACAGTCTACTTAACACATCGTCTTAAATGAAAGGAAATATGTGGCGATGTAAATGAGAGTCTCAGTGACTGGGGCAGCATTAGCGGCTGCACATTTCTTCTGATTGGCGCTGGGGCTGCAGAGGGGATGGGCAGATGGGCCATGTGTGGGGGTGGGGTGGTGACCCCTCCTGAAGAGGTGTGACCTGTACCCCTAAATCATAGACAGTGCTGTAAACCGTTCCAGCGGTCAAAAAAGAATACAACTGAAAAAAAGAAGAGATGCAAAAAATATTTGGCTGGTAAAAATCATTTAGTTGTATAAAGAACTTTTTTTTTGACTCACAAAACCATAATTCTTTTGCTTTTTGAGGAATTTTTCCAACTTCTTTGTAAAAGTCAGTTTGAGGCCCACAAATTCCCGACCTTTCAGTTTTCATTTTATTATTAAATTACATGCCATTTTCAATACTTTGGATAAGGTGGCTCTTAAAACGCTGGTTGTGTTAAGGGCTTGAGCAGAGTTCTCCCACCACCGAGAGAAAAACCATCTGAGGATAATCTGGGGAACAAGGTAAGAGGAAGAGAGAGGCTCAGGCGTGTGTGTGTGAGAGGAGAACTGGCCTTAGCTGGCTGGCCCTTAGGCTGCCATTGACTCTGGGTGAGGGTGAGTGCTCCCTTTGGGGTGTAAGCTGGGAGGTGCGGGGCGACAGCTCACCAACTGAAGTGAGGTAAAAGAGTCAGGAAAGTGTTAAGAATAAAAAAGTATGTTGCCAATTCTAGAAAAATTTGCGTCAGAAAATGGCATATTTTTATCATAGAAAGGCGTAATTTCCCCTGTCATTGCTACCAGAACTTGTTTTCCTTAAAGTGAGCAATTTTTGAATGTCTGATGAATATATGTTCTATATATGGCACCTTCATTCATATTTTGGTGGATGCTATATATTTTTTCCAACCCTACTTCTTGAAATTTTCATTTTTAGAAAAATAACAGAGGCACTTTGAGATCCCAAAAGATCAATACATTTTGAAGCTGCATTTTATGGAATGTAGAAATACTATAATAAGACCGATTGGATTGTTTGTAGGTAGAAAGTATACATTTATCTTTTACAAAATGTAATAAAGTTTGGGAAAAAATTACCCCGGAGTCAGGAAACAAATGTCGGAAATTGTACTGGTTCTCCTCTCTTGTTTCATACATGGAGGAAGTGAATGGGAGGCTTGATTTGAAAACATCACACGCTCAGAAGAGAGTCTTTTGACATACGCAGGGAAGACCCTTTACCAGGGAGAGATGCCTGGTTATTTTAAAAAGTCTGTGTCGGAAAGCAAGTGTATGCTTTCTATATACTGGGTGATTCTTTTCTGAATTTTAATTAAAAACATAATTTTTCTATTAATTTTTATGACGTTGAGAATCTTCTTAAATTGAAATCGAGATTGCTGAAGATGGTTGCTCAGGTTTTGTCTTTTAACTTGATAACAGGGACTCCCGTATTTACAGTGGAATATTGTTGGAAACCGGCAATTGGCAAATCACATTCTCTTCCACACTTCAGTCAGTTTCTCCTGCATGCCTAGTCTCTTCTCAGGGTGAGGTTAAAAGGGAACATTTTCCTGGGGGGGGGGGTGTCACAAATTTTGTATAGCCTTGGTAAAGAGAGCCTTACCACTTTGCAAAAGGAAAGACCAAAAATTTTTCCGTGAAGAGTCTCAGAAAGGCAGTTTGTATCTCCTGGCAAAGAGGCAGATTTGGATGTGCCTCCAGTGAAGAGCTCCAAGAGGGAATATTTAAAGTTACACCATACACCTGATATTCATAGTGGTCCTCTAACCCTCCCTTATTACTGCTGGTTATTCAATAAAACATAAAAGACTTCTAGTCTAATTTATCTTACTTGCATGGGGGTGGGAAAACAAAGCACATAAACTACCAATCTAAATTTATATTTATTTCACAAAAGACAAGAGGCTTAAAAGAGTCTTAAAAAGTTAATGCACTGAACATTCTTGTCATTTTATGATACTCCCTCAAAAAAAAAAGCAGTTTTTGAGAAATGATATTTCTCATAAGGTCTGAAAAGGCCTGTCTTAACTTTCTTAATTTCAAATTTAAAATGAGATATGTGGACATATGGCGTGTCAGAGACATCTGTTAAATCAAAACATGGACCTCAGTGGGGTTTATGCTCAGTGTCAACATGTAGGAGTGTCGAATTTCGGTAGATTATCTCCACTAAGGAAAGGTCACAGAAAGACACATTTTCCTTCCACGTTTTAGAAACCTAATAATTTTAGGCTATTGAATTTTAGGTTAATTGCATATTGCTTAAGGAGGTTGATCTGTTCTATGGAATGGTAATGACCATAAATAACTCATTTAGAATTTAATTTGAGAGTTCAGTAGGATGTTAAGAGCAAGAGAAAAATAATATCATCACTTATTCTGTGCTTGTAGGGTGGCTGGGGCAGAAAGGGGGCATGGCAGGATTAGAGTTTTATTAATGACATAAGTGCTGTAAACATGTTGTCAAATAAATGGAATGGTCTAGACAATGCATATTCAAAGAACGCTGAGGGTCCTTACTGGGGGACAGTTGCACCTCCAGGCTCCAAACCAGCCAGATCTTGATTAATCAGAAGCCAATTCCCCTGATCAGGAATTCCCCAGGGCAGCCTCTGGCTGGTCCTCTGACTTCCTAGTAGCATAATCTTCTAGTGGAGGGAAGGAAGCTGGGAGATAAAACTGAAATCAGCTCTGCTTCTCACTCAGGTCTCTGGCAAAGTGGCACTTCTGGCTGAAATGAAGTTTGGGTGTTCTCGGTGGTTTTTTATTATTTGTACTCTCCTTTTCTCCAGTGATAGTCAACAGTTTACCGTAGAATATAGAGCAGATGCAACCTAGTTCATTCTTTTGAATGAATAATCAGAGTGCATGAAAATTAACACCTTCACCTCAGGAAAAAAAAAGGCTCAAATTCACCCCATTGAGTAAATAGAAGAAGAAATCTTAATCATAAGGTTTTATTGCTAAAAGATTCAGACAAAAAGCAAGGCATTTTTCTCCTACTTTTTCAATAGAATATATACACTCCAATTATCTTCAATATCTACTAAAATGAGCCAATTCAAGTTGGGGTGACCATACATGCTGTTAATATCAAGGATTACTTACTTGTTTGAAATGTAAAAGTAGTACTGAAAAAACTTTGTATTATTATTTTAAGTCGCATATATTCATTGTACAGCATTAGAAGCTACATCAAAATATGAACATGTCAGTGAAAAATTTTATTTTCTTAATTTTGCTTACTTATAGTTTTTCAATACCTTACCAAATAGAACCATTCTGTTCATAATATTCCATTTTTTCACTTAATATCATGTTATTAAATATCATGTTATTAAATACACCACTACTTTTAAATGGTGTACAGCGTTTTTTATACTCCTCTACTAGAATTTACTCAGTCTCCTAATGCTGGACTTTGGCTGTTTCCAGTTTTTCACAACTATAAACAAATACAGGTTGAACAGTCTATAACTAAATCTTTGCATAAATATTTGCTTGATCCTTCAGGACAGATGCCTAGAGGGAAATTTCTGGGCTCGAGCATACACATATTTTAAAGACTTTTGAAAGTTATCACCGAATTGTCCTCCAGAAAGGTTGATATTTATGTTGTGAAAATTTAAAGATAGACCTAAATCAAGGGGGCAAGCTTTCTAGAATGTGTATTTGGATCGTTGTTTAAACTTGGGAGAAATATAAGCGTGACTGGAGGGGACACACGAGAGCTTGGGGCTCTTCCCTTGCACACTTGGCAGATCCCCTGGAGCCGGAGAGAGTCTCCCACCTTGGCCAGGAAGGGGACCCCCTTTGAAACCCAAGGGGAATAGGCTCACTAGGTATGCACCTGTTCTTTACCTCCTCAGCCACCAAGAAGGGAGTTTCTTTGTTTTTCCTTGAAATCCTAAGGTCGTTGTGGGTGGCAGGCCAGACTGTGCCTGGTCGGGCAAGAGGCCTGTTAGGGCACGGGAGCCCCGGCCCCTCCCACAGTCTCGCCTTCCTCAGAGGGGCTTCCTGGCAGAGCCCCCTCACTCCCGTGGAGAGAGACCTTGTTAGAGATTGTGCAGGGAGCTGAGCCCCCAGGAAACCTGCGCTAGTGGTTCAGGGGTTTCCCTCCGGTGCCCAGAGTGGGCCTTACTCCTTGGAGGTGAGAAAACCTCCATGCCAGGGGGAGGTGAGAGGGACAGAAAACCTTAATTTAAAAGACAGTTTAAATGGAGGCCTGGCGCCGACGCACAGAGGAATGGAGGAGGCAAAGGGGGACGAGTGGAAACTGCACTGCGGACTTGGCGAGGCGCTGCGGTTTCGTCAGTCACAGGCGAAGATAACAGGGGCCTCGGCTCAGATTCGTGGGGTCCGCCAGCCACGGGGGCCTCCTGTCGGGAGGTGAGTTCTCCGGAGGCCCCCGCGCTGCGAGCCGCATGGTTCTTAGGCTTCCTTCTGAGGGGAACAGGCCGCCACCCAAGCCACGGGATGACCAAATCGCTGTTCCAGAGCGCTTAGTCTGAGGGCCCTCTACACTCGCCCCCCATATCCTTCCTGAACAGGGTAAAGAAGCCGTGACCCGCCCCCTTCCGCGGCCCCGCAGGGTGTGGTCAGTTCTGCCTTAGGCTGTGGGCTCCTGGGAAGCTGAGTTAGGGTGCCGCGTCCCGCTTCCAGACTTCCTACCCTATGGACAAAAGCAGACAGTTGCGGGGATTTTGCTAATTTAATTAGCAAGATCAATACGCATTCTGACGACCCTCCTTGCAAATTCAGTAACAGGATTTTAAAATAACCTCCGACAAACTTAAAAAGACGCCACGGCTATAGGGACCAAGGTCTTGGATTTTTCTGTTTTAAATTTAAAAAGTATTTTTGTCTTGGCCTGCATTGTCTTTCACAGAATAATGGTTTTTGACCATAATGGACACTTTTTGCCTTAGGAACTGTCATCACCGCACTTGGCCCGCCTGCTCGAGCCCGTCTCTCCCGGGAGCGCGCGCGTGCTGCAACGAGCGGGGCCGGCGGGGCCACGCAGGGACCGTGCTGCGGCGCACAGGCTGTGCTGCTGCGCTACTTGTGCCTGCAGGTTCTGTTTTCTGGGCGCATCGTCCCAGCTGGACGATGAGAAGGCCACGCTCTGGGCCCTAACGGGAGACGACCGGGCGAGCTGGTTTCCCACCTGCGCTGGGCCTGCACTGGGAAAGACACCGGCGAGGGATGCGCGCCCGGCGCCCCGGGAATCACGACGAGCAGCCTGCCAGAGGGATGTGTGAGCAGATGACAAATGGCACCTGACTCCGGGGGAAAATAGACTTTGGGAAGCTTTTAATGCCAGGCTTTGTAATGTTTAGGATGAAATACTGCATCAGATTTCTCATGGGGATGGAAACGACCTCAGATCAGTTTAACAAAGCATTTTCCAGCAGAAGAGAACATGCTTGAATAGAAAAAGCAAAAGAAAATAACCTAGTACTTCAGTCTTAGAGAGGGCTTCCTCTCGACCTAGCGCTGCCCCCGCTTTCATCCTGACTCTCTAACTCCCCGGCCCGCGCACTTAGAAAATAGTCCCCAGCTTGGGTTTTCCGAGTTGGCCCCGAGACCAAATATTCTGTTGAGCTCAGAAGCAACCCATGATGGTCAGGTCCTGTCCCCCGTTATTTTTCGGGTCAGGAAACGTGGGCACCACGTTTATAGATGACCAGTCCTCTGTCCCTGAGTTTGCATTCTCTCAAAGTACGTCTCTTCTCACCCCTGTCCTGTTCTAAGCCCAGATCTTCACTTTCTGCCTTGATTAATGTTATTCCTTCCTTACTCTCTGTATCTAGATTGATGAGAATAGAAAGGGTGGATGGATATGAGAGAGATTTTCAAGGTGAAGTTCACATGACCTGGAAATGGGTGTGGGGATGAAGGGATCGACAGCCTTTCCTGAAGGTGACATATGTCAGGGATGCAGAGAAGAATCCTGATCTGGATGGCCAAGGGCAACACTGTATCAATTGCTTAATTTAATACCTTAATCTATGATGCTGGTTCCAGGCTCCCACCACTGTAGCTGACTTGAAGTCTGTAACGACCACACATGGCAAATTCCTCCTTATTTTGATGCAAAAGAATGTGCTGCAAAATGAAGTGATTCTAGTTGTATTTAAAGTATCGTCCAACCCCTAAATGCTATGAATTGTGACTTGTATTGTTAGGATATAAATTATCTAAGTTATCTGTCTATCTATCTTGTATCTATCATCTATCAACTATCTATCTATCACCTATCTATGTATCTGTCATGTACCCATCCATCCATCCATCCATCCATCCATTGATTTATCCATCTGTTCTGCTTTCTACTTGTGTTACCTTCTGTTTGAGAATTGAGATATTTGCCTGTCTTTTGCTCTTATCTTATGTCTCATGGATCTGATATGATAAAGGGAACAGAGTAATAATTAATATTATTGATTAGGCTTCAATAAAGAGGAAGAGGGAACACTGAATATTCATGAATTAATTTTTTCAAAGTTATCTCAGTAATGAGTTACTGGATATTATTTTTCCTTGCTTGGGAATTGCTGTCGGAGAAGAGCCTGTATGATGCATCAGTGGAAAAATGTGGCAAGGGCAGGGGAGGAGCAGTGTTCTAGGGCTCTCGGGGCCTTCCGGAATCTCCTTCCTCCTGGTGGTTTTGTGGCCGAGGCTGGTGACCGTTTCCTTGGCTTCAGTCAACTTCCATGATGAGAATGTTTGCAAAATAGCTACAGCTGAAGAAAACGTGACTGAGAGCCAGTTGATTTTCATGCCTAAACTAGACTGAACTGCGCTTTTAGAAAAGTTAATTAGTTTTTATGGTGTTGACTTCTTCCGTTGTAAAAGGAAAACATGCTCACTACAAAAAGTCTAGAGATATGAAATTGCTGGAGACAGGCAAACATTTGCTACAAGTAACTTCTGCAATCTGCAGTACGGACTTGGTGGGCATCTAGGTGATATTTAACTTTTCATTATCTTAGATAATGCTGTAATGAGTATCTCTGAGCTTTTCCAGTCGTTAGGATTAGTCTCCCAGGATGGATTATGCAAGGGGAGTGTTTTCAGCATTATAATAAATTTTGCCAAATTAGTTTGAAAAGTTCTTCTACCAGTATGAGGTTGTGTCTTTTTCATCTCATACTTATCAGCGCAGGGTCTTCTTTGTAAAAAGATACTAATTTTAGAAGCAAAAATTTGTGCTTAATTTAGTTTTTCTTGATTTCTAGTGGTGCTTACAATTTTCCACTGCTCATTATTACTTGTTTGTTGAGAGTCCACCTTTGTGAATTATTTGCATGTATTTTTGACTTTTATCAATGGCAATCTCAGTGGTTTCCATTTCCTACCAAATTGACCAGGCAGATTCTTCATCTGTGAACATTCATCTTTGCATCATTTATTTTGAATTTTTGCATGTCATTTCCCTTTTTATTTGCATGATTCCTTCCTTAGCAGGCAATATTTTAAACTTTTTATGGCAATATAATTCCCCACCTTTCTTGGTAATGAAAAAAAAAATCTAGATTAAGCTTAGAAATTTACCTTCTTCCCCAAACACCATCCCTGAGATGATGTGAAATGAGCACAATTAACATTTGTTCTAGGAAACCAAAATCTTTTTTTTTTTAAAACATTGATGTGTGTTCTGTCAGACTAGAATTGTCTGGGAAAAGGATCAAGGATTGAACTTTTATTTCCCCCACTGAATCTGGCTTCCTAATGTTTTTCTTATAGGAATTGTGCCCTGAAACAGTGGCTCTTACCTTGGGGGCATGCCCCCGTGGACATTTGCCAGGTTGGACACATTTCTGATCATCACAACTTGCTCATGCTGTTGGCATCTAGCAGGTGAAGCCAAGGATGTGGCTGGATACCCCACAGGCCAGCGACAGGCAGTCCAGCTCACAGTGACAGCGGTGCTGCATGAGAAATCACCCATCCAGGGGTGCGAGGCAGACAGTTATTTCTGCTTATAAGTGGAAGGGAAATTCAATGTCTAAGAACTTAAATTCCTCTCTTTTCAGAGCGGAGAATCCTTTACTTCCCACGTTGCTTTCCTCCAGGATTTTAATGACCTGCTTTTGCTCCCGTTGGGAGGCTGGCCTCGGAGGGACCTCATGTGGGGGGCCCGAAGCTGACCTCTCTTCCTGGGTTCATTTTCCTGCCATGGGGTCCCAATCAGTCCCAGCACAGTTCCTGAGCATGCGTGATTATACCACCGTTCGTCCCTGTCTTGTTTGGAAATCATATTAGAATTGTGGATGTGTTTGCATGTGGGCAGGTGTAGTTCTAGGCTGCCCCCCCAAATCGAAAGGAAAGGGGTAAGAAAGGTTTACCTCAGCCAAGTTCCTTGAGGGAGAACCTACAATCAAGTTGGGGAGAGGCAGCGCCAACCAAATCCAGAGAGGAATGAAACAACAGGGAAGACTGAGTAGAAAGCGGAGTGCAGTGGAGGTAGAATGCGTGTACGAGAGTCGCACAGATGACAGGGGAGGTTCTGGGCTTGTTCTTCATTCAGAAAATAGGGCATCAGCCTTTATATTAATATACTCCTACTCCACAGGATGCCCAGCTAGCTGCCCAACCAGCTAGCTACCAAACAAACAAACAAAACAAGATCTTTTTTGCAATTAAATTTGAAGAACAATTTAAATATATTTTAACAAATTTAAATATAATTAAATTGGATGTTTTGTTGCAGGATTTCCAGAGTCTCGATGTGGCAATGCGCACTGGGAATCTGGAAAGGGGTGCATATAGGCTCACCCCCTGTGTAAGAGCCCTGTGTTTGGGGAAGCCCCATGCAGGGCTTGTCCCTGGCTGGAGATTGGACTAAAAATGGTGAGAGCGGGGACCTGCAGATCCCAGACTCTCCACGCTCAGCCTCTGAGGATTGTTCTGATAGGGCAACGGCTCATGCCAGGGGTGACCCCTCTGTGTGAGATGACGAGAACCCCTACATTAGTAGGGGATCGCACTTTGGGAGGAACCGCCGCCTAAGATAGAGTAGAACTGTCTCACCAAACTTGTCAGGTTATAAGGATCACGTGATGCTTATTATTGAAACTGTAACCCCAGCTCTCACTCTTGGGGCACCCCATTCAGCCAGTGGGGCAGGGCCAGGAAGCCCTGCCCAGGGAGCCTCGGGGCCCACCTGCTGTGCCGCAGTCTCCCAGCCAAGGCGGAGGGGCTCCCTGGTGGCTGGAGCTATCCCATGCCCGACACCCGGGTCTCATTTCCCCCTGGGAGGGCTGTTTCCTTCTCCATTCACCTTTATTGTTCAAAATCTTCACTTATTGGTTTGTAAAAGAGATCAGTGATCATGAGATACATTTAAACAAAATTAAAGCAACTCCTGGGTAATTTATTAACATTTTAAAGATAATCACCAAAATAATGACTGTTATATAATACTGACACACAAAACAAGGGGCCGTATATATAATTTAACACTCAAGAACTATTTCAATACAGACGTCATCATATTTAATCAACTTATGAAAGCATTGTTCTAAAAAGCTTTAAAATTTGGCCACATTTTTTCTACTAATTTTTTTATGGAGGTAATATTGGTTTCCAGCACTGTATGTGATTCCAAGGTGCAGGCTCGCACCGCCTTAGATGTACATCGCCACCCCACACGGCCACCGAGGCCCAAAGCCCACCCCCAAGCTCCTCTTCCCCGTCTCCAGCCTCTCCCCTCCTGCTCTGGCAACTTCAACTCTCCAGTGAGATTTCCAGGGTTTGTTCTGGTTTAGTCTTTTCCTTTCGTTTGTTTCTTTGTATTTCACATGCGAGTGAAATCATCTGGTATTTGTCTTCCTCCTTGTTTTGCTTAGCATAACACGCTCTATCCATGTTGCTGTAAATGGCGGGATTTCATCTCTCTTTATAGCTGAGCCGCATTCGGCTGTGCTGTTGCTGCCCTCCTTCAGCTCTCAGGCTGTCTGTGGCCCTTGGCCGCTGCGAGCAGGAGCTCCGAGTCCTTGCAAGGCAGCGTCTGCGTTTTCAGGGCAGACACTAGCAGTGGCCTGGCCGGGCCCTGTGTGGGCCTGCTGCTGCTTGAGGACCGCGCACGGTTTTCTCTAAGGGCAACTCCGGTCTCCATCTCTCCAAGTGTGCCTCCTCGCCTCCCCGCCCTCCTCGAAGGGCTGCTTTTGGTCCCTCAAAGGTTCATGCAGCTCTAAGTATTTTATTTTTTTAACCAAATGCTTGGATTTGTCCCTTAAAGGCTTTCTGGGAGCTCGCCATTTCCTCCTCCCTTCTTTCCTTTCAATACCTCAGGGAAATGACCAGCTTCAAATAGGTTTTGGAAATAAAATATATGAATGGTCTTGAATGTTGAAAGGGAAATGGGTGAGACGTGTGTGCGTGAGAGAGAGAGAGAGAGAGAGAGAGAGAGAGAGAGAGAGAGAGAGAGAGAGAACTGAGAGATTGATTTCAACCTGTAAGAAGGAGCAAAACCTGGCTGGCACAAGGCGTCCTGACTCACCGGACAGCCTCTCGGATCTGCCCAGGTCAGGTGCCACTACCGGGTGCCCTGGGGCTTGTAAATCTGCTGGCTCTGAGGTGAAATGGGCAGAGTTTGAGGCTGTTGTTGTTATACCGCTGTAATATATCGCATTAATCCCATTTATACTTTTAATCTGATTTCCTTCTCCACGTCTAAAACCCAACTTGGCAATTACGTTAAGAGGTCAAACAAGCAGGCGGAGGCTACAAAAGATTATTGCTGTTTTGGTTAAAGCTTCTAGGAGCTGTTATCAGCTAAGTGGTAGGTTTGACTCTAAGTGAAGTGAAGAGTCAGAAAACATGGATTATCCGGGCAACTCCCTTTCAGGAGCAAGAACAATCTTCTTCAGGGGGTGCTGAGAACTTGCCTACCCTGCTCGGGCTCGTAAAGGGCCTCAGGGTGGGTTATGTAGGTGGGGTGCTCACACACGCCTCCTAGCCTTCGCTCAGCTGTCCCCCTGGCGTCTGCTCCCTGACGGCTGTGACAAGGGGCTTTGCTGACCTCCCGGGAGACACGGGGTCTGCGGTGCCCAGCGCAGACTGGAGCTGGAGACCCCAGGACTTGCTGAGAGGAGCCAGCCCAGCCCTCAGGGTGCTCCAGCCCAGGGCTGTGGACTGAGGCGCAAGGACTAAGCGCTGCAGACGTGGGGAGCGAGAGTTAGGGGAACGCACACGTGTCCTGGGGGAGGCCTGTAGGGTAAATGAAGGAAGCATCAGGTTTTCCCGCCCTCCTGCCGTTGGACTTGGCGGGCACCTGCGGTCCAGCACTGGGCCTCATGCCGGGTGCGCATGCGTGGGTGGGCGCACCTGGGCCCGATGAGATGCTGTGTAAGGGCGTCAGGGGCGCGAGGGGGCTTGAGGCTGCGCGCCAGGCAGCGGAGGCAGCAGCCGCGCGGCAGCCGCGGAGCGCAGAGCTGGTGGCGCAGAGCGGCGGGCACAGGGCGGGCCGGCGCGACAGCATCTAATAGAGAGTCTGCTTGAACCGGGGATGACCCTGCCCGGGCTGGGAGGGTTGCAGGACAGGCCTCACTGAGGGGCTAAGCGCAAAAGACCTGTTGGATGGCGGGGGCAGGGGGGCAGGGAAGGGGCAGGGAAGGGGCAGGAGAGCCCCAGAGAGAGGAGCAGAACGGTGGGGGTGGAGGGAGAGGAGGCAGCGCCGACCGTCGGGTGGGGATGGGGTCACCGGGGTGTGGGAGCAGCCAGAGCCACTCGGGACACCTGCACCCACTGTGCCCGCTGCGAGGGCGGCAGCAAGTGTGGAAACAGCCCTGGGAGGGAGAAACCCGCGGCGGACCGTCAGGCACCCCAGCGGCGCCGCCTGCCCTCCCGCACCCCTGCTCGGGCTCCCTCGGCGAGGGGTGTGTCCCTGCGCCTCCATAGCTCCCTGGCGGCTCTGGCCCCACTTATCATTCGGGTTCAGTGCCCGTGCTTGGCCAGGCCCTTGCCCTCTCACCCTTGCCCGGCGGATTTGGTTTCCTATTTTGAGGCTGTAGCCAATTTACAGTAATTAATGTGCTAAGGACAGCAGCTGTAGCCGTCATTAATTCCTTAATCTTGGAGTAGAGAGAAATGGATTAGAGATAAATATAGCTTATGCTATTTTCTCCCGAGAAAGCCCTGCCTTTCCGCTGCGGCGAGGGGGCAGGGACGAGGGGGGCAGGGACGTGCCGGCTCTTGCCCTCTCCCTGGGGGAATCACCCCTGCAGAAGGGAGGCTTGGAGGTGAAAGGGAGACATTGAAAACGAGACAAAGCCTGACCCTGGCCACCCAGAGACTTTTGCCCTCACTCCCGGCCCAAGGCCCGGGTGAAGCCGCATCTGCGCTCACGGGAGCTACGTCCCCAGCGCACACGAAACCTTTCCGGAAGCCAAGGGGGGTGGGGGGGAGGACAGGGGCTGCTCTTCTGCTGGAGGGAGGGAGCCATTTGTTTTAAAATGAGATGAGAGGTTGCTCAAAGATGTTAATGGAAATCTTTGCAGACACAAGCTTAAAGTTTCTTCAATCCGAAGACTCACTCAGCCATAAATGTGTGGGTTATTTAGACGCTTCCAAAGGTTACTCGAAAATTGCCTATTTTTCCACAAAGAAGTGAACTGTTTATTGCTTCAAAAACGTGCCTCAGAGTGCATGTTAGCTTCATTCAAGAAAGGAAAAAATACTGAAATCCATGTAATGCGGGGCAAGGAGGCTGGGGCTGGGGCTGGGGCTGGGGCAGCCTGCAAACAGGAAGAAGCCGGAGTGCTCAAGGGGCGTTCGCAGGTGTTGGTGGCCTGGCGGGTCAGGGTGGAGGCCGCCGCCTGGGCCAGGGGCCTGGTGGGGAGAGGTTTCCACAGCGAGCCGGGTGAAGGACGCTGTCCCCGCCAGCTGCCTGGGGCGGGGAGCTGGGAGCTGGGAGCTCTCGGGGGCTCCTCGTCCATGCGTGACCGGCTCAAGTGCGCGTGGAGAAGCAGCAGTGTCCTGTTTTGAGTCTGTGGGGCCCCGACATCCTCTGGCCGCTCAGGCACATGTATACAGGAACCCCGCTGCGTGGAGGCCTGCGTGTGTCGCTCAGAGGCATCTTTTGGGGGACTACCCGCATGGCCTTCGGTGGGCTTGAAACGATGCCCAAACCAGGGCTGGTGTCACTGGAATTCCTGCGCTCACCGGCAGGGGGCGTGCAGGGCCCCGGGAAGCTCTCCGCGGGGCAGGCCCAAGGAGGGCGGGAGATGACGCGCTGAGGATTCGCTATGGGCTGTGCCGGGCAAGGCGTTTCTCATGGAGTGTTCTAATTTGACCTCCAAAGTATCCTGAAAGGTATTTCCTTGCTTTCATGTATGAGTGAAGCAATCTCAGACCAAAGTGGCTCGGGAGATTCAGGCTCCAGCCCCCAAATTCCCTGCAACGCCTGGAAGCGAGGACAGTCTCTGGGGGCATTTTTCTGACACCACCTGCAGCGAAGGTGCTGGCGCAAGGAACTGCAGCGGTGCCCACTGGCCTCCTCTCCCAGCAGGCGAGGGAAGCGCGGTCCACACTTTAAGAAGATGGGGTTTCGGGCTTCCCTGGTGGCGCAGCGGTTGAGCGCAGCGCTGTGGAGCTGTCGGCACAGCGTGATGCGAGTTCGACGCCCGGCCGGGGAGATTCCCACATGGCGCGGCAGACCTCTCCTGCCTCGCCCGCTGCTCCCCTCAGCAGTGTATTTCTGATCTGCCTGTTCTGCTCCCCACTGTGTCTCTGGTGAACCCTCTCGCCGCCCCACGCCTCTGGCCTGTACCCCAGCTTCTATGTGTAAATAAATCTTTAAAAAAAAAAAAGAAGATGGGGTTTCCCTCTCCCAACACCCCAAGGACTGAGACCAAATGGAACCACATAGTGTTATTATTTGTACACTAACTGAAAAATTTATGACTTTTTGTAAAAATGTAGACAAATCTATTGTCTGCTGAGAGCTAAAGATAAGAAATAAACCAAGTTATTGGCAGCATTTCCCACGGGCCCCACTTGCATGAACATGAATCATTCATGGGTTTCACCACCACCCTCTCCCCCAGCCTTGCTGCTTCTGGAAACTGAAGGGAAAGCCAAATCGGTCGCGGTACTGAAGCGGCAGGAAATAATAAAGCAAGTTACTGTTGGATTCACACAACTCCCAAGTCCTCTGTGAGTGGCGTGGATCGGGAGACCATCACGTGGCCCTTTCCTGTCTGCGTGGGCTGATGTTCGTGGCGGTCTGGAGGGGCCTCCTGCTGGCTGGTCTCAGATCCTGGGTTTTACCATTTTTTGAGCCCCTCAAAGTCTGACTTGACTTGTAGCTTTATCCAGAGTAATCTGTCTACTCCCCATTTAATGGCTGGCTGTGCATGTAGCCCCTCCCCTCGTCCACAGGCAGTGCAGAATCCGCCCTAGAGAGGTACAGGGTTTCATTGGAATTCAGTTTTGATTTTGCAAATGGATGGAAGATAAACTGCTTAGCTGCTCCTCATAACCACGTAAATTGGATACCCACCAGTGCAAAACTCCAAATGCATCTTTTAAACCTGTGAGAAGAAGCATTAGAGGCAGAACTTAGAATTTGTTTCAATTGAGTTGACAGTAATCTCAGCACAAGGGAGTGTCCTCGTTACTATTCATTTCTTTGAAAATTGATATGTTATGGCTGAAGCCAGCCAAGAGCCCTGGAAAGAAAAGCTAGCCCATTCATGAATTATCCCAGAGTTTTGTGCTTTAATTTAAAATTGCTAAAGTCACGCTTGACTTCATGCGAGAGTTTTGACTAGCTTTGGCTCTTGGGTAAAATTTAGTGGGGTTCAGCGTATGTTACCTCCAGTTTCTATATTAATGTCAATTAATGATTTAGATGTGTGTGGTTACAAAAAAAGAGAAGCGACTGGTTTCTTCCATGATGTGTGAATATATTTTATAAATTTGTCATTGCTGCTTCTTTGCTAGAGGCAGATGTTTCTCTTGTGGTAACAGGAGAACTTCCAAGCTATTTCCTGCTCAAAAGGCTACAGTAGATGGCAGTACTCAAACTGCAGGAAAGTACCCAAATTCCTGAGCTGCCTTCGAGGCCCGCCATAGCAACCTCTTCAGAGGGCTTGGAGTCATTCCCAAGTATTCATCAAACACTAATTACACGTGCTTTGTCCTAGACCCTGGGTGAACTGAGCTACAGCAGACCTGGTTTCTGTCCAGGGGCTATAGGTTGGTGGGGGAGACAGACATTTACCAAGTTAACTGGGAGCTCTGGTATGTGCTAAGAAAAAAATATATGATACTACAAGGGTATCCAGGAGGTGCACTTCACCTAACTTGAAAGATGGTTAAGAGTAAATGAAGTGCTAGAGAGTAACCTGCATGGCAAAGGCCCTGTGGCAAAGAAAACCATGGTTTATTTGAGGAATTAGAAGAAAATCATTGGATGTGGAGCCCATGGAAAAGTGGGGATAATTCTATGAAATAAGACTGGTGAGGTAGGTGTAGCAGGTAGACTAATGCCTGAAATATCATCTCCCTTCCCTCTCCATTCCTTCCCCTTTGAGAGTCATGTCCCATCTCTGGAACCTGAGAATGTGTTACCTGAAGTGCAAAGGGACTTTGCAGAAGTGCTTAAGGTTTTGGATGGGAAGATGATCTTGGATTATGTGTGTGGGCTCAGTGTAATCACAAGGGTCCTTGTAAGTGAGAGAGAGAGGGAGAAAGAGAAAGCTCTTGTGGATCACCATTGTCACAGCCACAATTAATCTTCCCAACTAGAAAGTGACGCTCAAGAAGATGTTTTTGAAGTGCTGGTGATGATCTTAGTGACAACCACTGTAGCGAGTGCCTGACTTTTGGCTCCAAAATTTCATGTTCCAGGTGAATCAGTGATAGATGACACATCTTTTAAACTCCGCGATCACATTCATAGAAGGCACTCTGTAAAATGGCCCACCCACATCAGATGGAATCAGATGGCCTATTAATTCAGAGTTGAATTAAAGACTCTCACCTCTCTGGCTCCGGCTGCTCAGGATACAGCCTGCGTGTGGCTATTAAAATGCACACTTACGGTGACCGCGGCCCCGCGTCCGAGGCTCCATCTGGCATCAGAGCGAAGCCTCTCGACATGTGCACTTTTGTCTTTGGTCATTTCAGACTGAAAATACAATTAGACTTGGCTGTCAGACAGATGAAATCTGTCATATTTCCCCTATAGGACCTGCACTTGGTCCCGATCAATAAATACAAAACCACTTGCACATAAATTGCCAACTAAGCTTGCAGCTTCAATATATGTGGGCTTAAATTCACTCGTAGCTGGCAGACCCGGCTTCCTGGCCAACGTGTTTCTGTGATCAGTGCAATTTCATAGCGGGGCCAGGGAAACCAGGCTGACCCCCCCGCGATCAGGCAGCGGATGCCTGGGCCACACCTTCCCTGCAAGGGCCGTTCCCCCAGAAACTGGGGTTTTAGCAGTTTGCTGTATAGAATGAGACTTTAAAATTGGGATGAGTTCAAGTGATTTCCTGAGGATAGCGACTCCATAAAGCTGCTGTTATTTTTTTCTTTTCCTTCTCAAGATCTCAAGCTGAATTTGTGATAAGCTTTGCCTGGACACGACTTGTCACGCGTGGGAGACGTGATTCCTATACAGAGCTAGAGGCCCTCTGTCTACGTCTCCTAGGGCAGCTTGGATTTGGCGCCGTGTACACGGTGAGTGAAATGTGCGAGCTTTTCCCCCAGAGAAAGGTAAACTCGGACACCTGTTTCCTTGCCGCACTCGTTTCACTATGAGGCCCAGTTTCATACAAAGGGGATTTTTTTCCCTAGAAAAACATTGAATGAGGCTGTAGCATTTGCTGCCATAGGATATTAAGTGAAACAATTAACCTAGACTATTTAGAGGCGAGAATTAGGCATTCGCCGTCTCTGCAAAAGAAGAACATCTCTATTTTCAGGAGCTTCTGTGGAAGAGAAACCTCCAGACTTCCAAATATGGTGCTTGCTGAGCAGAGTGATTACAAAATCAGGTCAAGAGGGAAAAAAAGAGAAAAAACCCTAATGCACCATATAAAAAGACATGTCAAGCTAGGCGCTGACTTCCGGAGGGCCCGTCTGTCGGGCTTGGGGTGCTTTGTAGGGATGGGGGGACCCGCCGCCTGCTCTGGCCCTGCGTCTTCCTTGCTGCCGCTGGTGGCTCCTCTCCGGGAACCCTGGGGATGTCCGCAGCTTCTCTGAGGCTGCCTGTTCCTTTAGAGGCTCCTCAGGGGAGGCAAATAGGTGTCTCCCCATCGAGGGCTATTTAGAGCCGCCCATGCAGGCAGGCGCAACGAACACCTGCTGTAGCTTCAGGGCTGTGTTTTGGGGATGCAGGCCGTGCAGGCTGGTCGATCCTGACTCCCCTTAGATGCTCCGGGGCTCTCACTGCTGGGGAGTGGGGTCTGAGGGTGGCTCGGGCCCCCATGGGTCTCAGAGGCTGTCGGGGGTCAAGGGTGCTGGGCTGCTCCAGGAATGAACCTCAAAAATGAAACCCAACTTTAGGCGCCGTTTTACTGACTAAACATTCATTTACGCAAACAAGCTGGTTTTGGAATGTTCCCTGTTCCCCCCGTCCTCCCCAAACCCAGCGCCGATCTGAACACACCGGGGCCCAGGGACACTCAAATTAAGATGCCTCAAGGAAAATCTAAGGAGGTTTGCTTATAAAGGGGGGCAGTTCAGAAGCCAGAGTTGGCCACAACTGAGCCATTAGCACCACTGGGACGGAAAGGGTGTGAGGAAGGCGAGATTTGGGGGGCTGTGAGAGGAGGGGGGCTGGGGGCCCTTGAGAGCAGAGCAATGATCTTCAAGAGGGTGTTTCATCTCCATGAAGCTGCCACCTGTGTACCCGCTGGACTCCCCTCTGTCCCCCCCACTTCCCAGCAGGACTTCATGTTGGCCCGAGGACACAGGACCCTATTGATGAGTCCAGGAAGGTGACAGGGTAGAGGACTTGTCCAGGTGAAGCAGGGCCAGCATTGGCCTCACCCACTGAGGGGGAAGACCATCAGGACCTCTTTTACTTTCTTCTATAACTGAGCTGGTGCCAGCGTCCCACAGGACTGGGCGATTGGAACAAGTGAGCATTTCTAGAAGGACAGGCTGATGTGTGAGGCCTAGGTGCGGCCGGAGGCGGCAGGGGCTGGGCAGCCGAGGAAGGATCTTCACCTGATGGTTCAGACTTGGGAGGGAGCTGAGCGGTTGTGCCCGCGGCTACAGCCGGGAGGAGCGCAGGTTCACCTGCTCTGTTAGAACAGACGCTCCCACTCCCCTCTGGTGTGATCAGGGCCAAGCGCTGTGGTCTAGCTCGGAGTACGAGTGAGTCAGAGTGGGGTCCGAAGGCAAATCCTGGCCCTGGACTTGCTGTTCTCTTCTCTGTTCTGACCGTCTCCTACGAGTGGCCACGGCCTAACATTTTCCTGAGACTCTGTTGATGGCGGTGACTTGTGGTGAGCCACATTTGCAATGTCAGGTTCTGAACCTCAGGCAGAAAAACACAGGAACGTGGACTTGGAAGCTGCTTAATGCTCTTCCAAAATCTGTCTGTCTATCTATCTATCTACCGATTGGTCTACTCATCCATCCATCCATCCATCATCCATTCATCCATCCATCCATCCTTCCATCTTCCCATCCATCCATCCTCCCATCCATCCATCATCCATCCATCATCCATCATCCATCATCCATCCATCATCCATCCATCATCCATCCATCCATCATCCATCATCCATCCATCATCCATCCATCCATCATCCATCATCCATCATCCATCATCCATCCATCATCCATCCATCATCCATCCATCCATCATCCATCATCCATCATCCATCATCCATCCATCCATCCATCCATCATCCATCCATCCATCCATCCATCCATGCATGCATCCTCCCATCCATCCATCATCCATCCATCATCCATCATCCATCATCCATCCATCCATCCTCCCATGATCCTCCCATCCATCCAACAGCTATTCCACCTCTCTCTAGTCTAGGTGTCAGGCTAGTACGCATGTGTCTGCCCTCCGGTGGTTTTCCTGCTGAACTGTCTGTCACCTGACCTTGATCCTCACCATCCCTGTTTCCTGTGGTGCTTCCTCGTTTGGGGATAGCCTCTCCTTATTCTCCTCCTGATCTGCCCACATGTCTCCTCCAGGACCTCTGACTCCCCCGACTTTTTCTGTGGTTTCTGGACAACATTTCCTTTTCCTCCTTTTTGCGTTCCAGCGCTCACTGCTCCTCCTCATTCCCTCCGTGGGGCTGAGCGCCGGTGTTTCCTGCGTTCTGTTCCCAGGCCCTTCCTCCCTGGGCTCACTGCCTGGGAGGTGGGGAGTTTACAGAAGGGAGCAGGGCGTGAAACCCCCAGTTTGCCAAACTCAGTGTTGGCTGATCTGGGAGAACCATGAGTGCGGGAGAGTGAGGCATCTGGACGTGATGTGCGTGCTTCTGAGATTACAAAGCCACAATGACCTCAGATCGCAAGGGCCACATTGGGACTTGCTCTACTTATCTGATAATTATTGCTGGAATGCACTGGAATCTCCCTTTGGAGCTGAAATGCCCTCTTAAAAAATCGTTATGGCTACAAAACCTTGGAACTCATGAAGATTTATACACAGAAAAAAGAGATGTTGAAGAAATGACCCGCAGTGGAGAAAATAGAACCTTAGACAAAACTATAAATGACACATCAGACTAAGTCACTATGAAACTGCAGCCCTGGGGTGTTCTGCCCCGAGTAGTGGGCAGTCCCCGAAGTCCAGAGAGAGGAGGACGTTGCGGGGAGGGGTTTCTGGCATGGAGGCCGGAGGGCACCCCGGCTATGCGCCAGTGTCCGAAGGAATGAGTCAAGGCGGAACTGGGTCCCAGTCAGTGTCCTTCTGCTACCATTTCACTTGTCATTTACATTGAAAAACTTTTTTCAATGTAATTTTTTTAGGTCTCATAGGACACACTGTGATGTGAATTCCAAGCTGACAGCAGAAGGCGAGTGGTGAGCCTTACATTCAGAGACAGTGAAATGTCATAACAAACCCACACATCCTGGGGCCAGGCGCGTCTCCATCCGCAGCCCTTGAAACGCAGTGGCGGGCATGGGTGGGAAGAGCAAAGCAGACGCGGCGCCGGGGGGCTCCTGGGCCGGGCCGGCTGGAGTATCACTCTTGCGTCAGCTCTTTTGGGACCTTGAATGTCCTGGATTTTCCCGCCAAGAACCGAGGCTGTCTCTGCCGAGCCTTGGGACTTAGGAGATCACTCAGCTTAGCGGCCATGTTCGGAGGCAGATGCGCATTCCCTGCTCTGTTCCATCGACGGAGGGGAGAGCACGAGACAGACTACTGGGCAAGGGGCCGCAGGGCCGAGCCCTCCTCGTGCACAGGACAAGCGCCACACCTTTGGGGTGTCTTTGTCGAAGGAGAGGCAGCGACCGGCTAAATGCCCCCGGTGGCGGGGGCATGATTACCACCCACTGGCCTCCTCTGGGGGGTCAAGATGTAAAAGTGGGGGCTTACAAGAGTCAGCAGGTCTGATTAATATCCTCCAGGCAGTACTTAGGAGGCATTTTTGGCCCATCAAAGGACTAATAACAAAGTACAGCGGTGCAATTTGTATTTTTACTGCAGGCCAATTAGGAAGGGGGGAGAGAGCGGGAAGTCGAACGACATGTCCTTGCAAAGCAGAGCCAGCATCCAGCAGCAGGAGGGGGGAAGATCGGAGAGAGGAACCAGGGAGCCACTTAGAGCAGTTAAAAGGGTCAGGCGGCTCAGTCTTGCTGCCCGCCCCCCGCCAGAAAATCCCTTTTTCCTGCTGGCTTGTAAGGCAGCAGGTATTTTCAAAGGGGAATAATTGTGTGGTGACATATGTTCATTCACACAGGGATTGGCGAGTTTCAAATCAAACAGTTTTTTGAAAACGCCGGTAGAGGAAGGAATGGCTTTCTTGATATTCTTACCAGGCTTGCATTCTTGGGTTTTATGACTTGATCTTCTCCCCTCTGTTTCTATTCAGTCTTTTTAAATCCAGGGAGGAAAGCTTTCAGAAAACTTTTATCGTTTGCTTATGGTTTTTTCGTCTTCATGGAGGGCAAGTGCTGGAGTGTGGGTGTATAAAAACAGGTCCTTTCTGGGGTGTGGGGGCGTGCTAATCACTCAAGGCATCTCACTGCGCTGCTTCTGAACTGGTTTTCCTTTGGGTGCCTAGAATGCTAAAGAATAGGAACAAGAAGACAGATGGGGAAGGGAGGCGAGATAAAGAGACAGGGAGGGACCCAGGGGCCTTGGGGAACAGATCAGGACTAAGGCAGTGAGAGAAGGGAGGGAGATAGCAGGAGAGGCAGCCGGTGTCAGTGGAGATGCATTTGAACCACCAAGGGTCTCCTGCCACTTAAACAAATGAGAGATAGATTTGCAAACCCTGTTGACTGCCTGGAGGAGGAGGATGCTTGCATATCCAAGTCTGCTTGGTCACTTGGGACGTGACTGAGCCTGCCAGAGTGAAGCCACGGACAGCCAGAAACCTAAATGTGTGGCTCTTAGAGCGCTGTTCAGGGATTAGGGTGCGCCTGAAAACTGGAAGCTCCAGCCGACCCCCAACCCCAGCTCCTCTGCTCAGTGCTGGCCCGGGGGGGGGGGGGTGACTCCCAAACAGGTTTTTAGCCCAGTCACATCTCTTGCATTCTGCAAATTTTACCAGTGATTGTCCATTTCTAATATCCATTATGCTCATTACCAAACCATTAATTTCCCCTATGAAAACCCATTTCTGAAATTCAGTATGCTAATTAGCAAAAAAGTATTTCTTGTTGATGACAGATGCAGATTACAGAGGGCTTTTAGCGATGGCCTCTGGAGTGTGGTCTTTCTGAGAAATGCTGGCTGGCCGCCCCAGGGTGTGGATTCCTGATTAGGATAATTGTCTCCTAAGATGCAACCTAAACAATAAAGAAAAAACCAACCCAAGCCCATCTAAACTGTACTGTACTACGCTACACTGCACTGTACTATGCTATACTATACTATACTCGCTAAACTATTTAGCAGTCACAGCATAGCCTGCGTGCCTACCAACCTTTGTGCTCTGAGCAGTGCTGTAGTACTCAACGGCGGTGAGTGTGTGTGTCATAGAACTAGGTCCCTTTCGCTGGACGTTTAGGTGGTTTCTGGCTTTTGCTCTACGACTAATGACATGAGTAGTTTTATTTTTACTCACTTTGGCTCCTTCCTTAAAAATAATTCCTGGACATGGAATTGCAGGGTCAGTGCCACGCGCACCGGAGCCTCTGCCGAGCCCTTCCCAGCAGGGCTTCTCTTGGCTGAGACGGGAGACCCGAGAAGGTAGTTTTCTCCTGTGCCTGTCGGTGCGTTGTCAGTGTCCTTAGCCTTCGTCCTTGTGCTCTCGCTTGGCCTTGTGCCCTCACATTCCACCGTCACACTGACGATCCCCAAATGTCCTTGTCCAGTTCAGAGATGGGGCAGCTCTGGACGTACCTGTCGACCCAGCGGATCACTTGACGCTCTGTGTCGATCCTCGTCGGTACCTTGAGGCTGACATCTGAGGCGAAGCCCCTCAGTGTCTTTCCCCAGTTCTGTTTCACTCACAATGTTCGCGGCTGCCTCCCTACCCTGGCACTGGCCAAAAGCCTTGAGGCCACCTTTGGCTCAACTTTCAGACGTCACTCCCAGTCCTCTGCTACCTCTGCAAGCCCAAGTCATTGTCCTGTCCCACCTGGATTGTTGGAATAGTCCCCTTTCAGGCTCTCCTACATCCAGAGAGCCTAGTCTCAGCAAGGAAGCCAGAGTGAATCTGATGATTTGTAACTTAATATCACCTTGGACTCAAAACCCTCCCAAGCCACGCCATCTCATCCATAGGAACAGCCTGAATTCTTGCAAAGGCCCCCTGGGCTCTAGGTGATATTTATCCCCTCGCGACCCCCAATTTCTACTCTTCACCTTGTGCCTCTGCGCGTCACGCTGGCGCAGAGCTCTGCCCTGGCACACAGAGACCTCCCTGGATTATCTTTAAAATGCTGCCTGTCCTACCCTCCAGCACCCCCCTCTCCCTTGGCAGCTTAATTTTATTTCATGGCACTTATTCTCTAGAGTATTTTATAGTTTACTTGTTCATCTTATTCATTGCCCATCTGGACCCAGTAAAACATAAATGTCACAAGGGTAAACCTACCACCCCCCTTTTCCTGGATCCCCAGCTCTTAGTATATGTTCGTCACATAATGAACACTTGACGACTATTTGTTGAGGAAATGAATTCAATAGGCAAAAAGTTAGATCTCATTTTTATTTGCATTTTTTTGATTACCAGTAGGTGACATTTTAATAATCTCAGTGTACTGAAGGGCTGTCTGAGCTTAATGATACATTCACAAAGCATAAAGGAAAAAATTGATTACTCATTTAAAAACTTCTGGGAAAAAATCTCCACCACAAACAAGATTGATAAATAGGGAATCTATTTGTAATTCATTTTTCAGGAAAAAAGGTTAATAACCCTAATACACAAAGAGTGCTTACAAATCAATACATAAGATGAAAACTCTGATAGAAAGATGAATAAAGGAGAAGCACTCACAAAACCCAGAAATTCATAAGTACCTGAAAAAATTTACCATCATTTCACTTTTTCTTAAATGTGCCTTCTTTAAATCAGGGAGAATTGTCATTCCCTCTTGCTTTCAATTTCATCTTCCCTGAATTTAATTTCCAAGAAACTTTATTTTCTCTAACAACCATGGTGTATTTCCAGCTGTTTTCCCTCAGCAAATAGCGCCCCATATCCTGTCTCCCTCAGTTTTACAATTGCTTCCCCCTCCTCCCCACCCCACGCTCTCCAAAATGTTCTGTTATCATGGGCAAAACTCCCTAGAGCTGTATTACTGGGGATGATGCTTTCCTTTGCCATCGAGAAAGAACTGGAATGGGCGGACCGATGCTATGCTTATATGTTTAGTAGCTGTTATATTACAAATATTTTGAATCACACAAAATGTGCAGATTTGCTATTTCAACAACGATAAAGACCTGCTTGCCTTGCACAGCATTTAATGAGCAAACGTGCCAGGAATGCTGATTGACGAAATTTGGCTGTAGACTTCTCTAAGCTTATTTTGCACAAAGTTTGTAAACTTAGGCTCTGAAATGATTTTTCTTTGTGCATGCCAAATGCAGTGCCCTTGTCTCACTGTGACATTTGAGAATGAGCATTGTGGCGTTTCTAGAACTCTGTCTCTCCAAAGACACGGAGAGATGAAAAAGGAGAGACTCATTAGCCAGGACATGCAGGACTGGAAATAAGCAGCAAGCAAAATGAGTTCGGACTGTGGAGGCCAGAGATGTTTCTGAGACTTTGATAATGAGAGACTTCTGGCAGACACCTACTGTCCCTTCTAATTGGACCACCCCAATGTTCTCAGGAGTGGGGTAAACAAAATACAGCTCTGTCCATGAGATGTTCATGTCTAACCCCCAGAACCGGTGAATTTATTATTTTACATGGCAGAGGGGACTTTTAGATGTGAAAAATCCTGGTGGGCACAATGAAATCACAGGTTCCATTAAGTGAGAGAGGGTGGCAGGGGAGTCAGAACGAGAGAAGCTGAAAATGGATCATGGGAATGTCTGTAGGAACCAGGGCGAGGCACCCAGGCGGCCTCTAGAACCTGGAAAAGACAAGGACAGATTCTCCGCTGGAGCCCCTAGAAGGAACCCAGCCCTGCCTCACACCTCGTAGGACCCAATTTGAGCTTCTGACCTCCAGAATTGTAAGATCATAAATTTGTGTTGCTGTGAACCAGTCCATGTGCGGTGAAAACTAACACAAAGAGGACGAGAGGTCCTGTTTATTTCTGTTTATCTCTAATGCCCAAGGGGCTTATCTGGAAGGTGTGATGGATAAGAGGTTCCCTCATGGGGGTGCCTCCATCCAGGACTCCGCCCTCTGCAGTGACTGTGCCCCATTCACATGGACCACGCCCCACACAGCGACCACGCCCACCATGCCCGCACCTCCCGCCATGACCGTACCCCGGCATACCTGGCTCCCGTCCGGCTGCACAGCCCAGCACCTGTGGACCGCTCTGTGGCTGCAGAAACTCAGCACCTCCCACCCCGCTGAATCCCACGCTCTAGCGCCGGGCACCTCCTGGATGCGCGAGCGCCCTGCTGGGTTCCAGAGGTGGCAGTGCGATTAGGAACAGGGTCCCTGTCCAAACTACCCTCACCATGACAACCCTGCCTGAAGGTACATCCTCCAGGTGAGCAGGAAACCCAGGGTCCGTGCCCCGTCACTGTCGTAGCACAGCTTGGCCACCCGGGGGGGACTCTACGCCCGGACGCTGCCCAGGCGCCCTCGGGGCAGCGCCTGCCGACCGTGCTCCCAGGTCCCTGCAAGGACGCGGGACACGGTTCGTTTCACCCTGTTTCTTTCCCCTTTATTTAACGAAAGCCACACACAGCCGGACAGCGCGCACGCAGATGTGGAGAGCCGGGGCAGCCCTGCCTCCGGCGCGGGCGGTGTCTCCAGGACGCACACGGACGCGCCACGACGCTGCCTCCTGCTCTTGGATCGCGCCGTTTCGCTAAAAAAAATGAGAGGGAGGAAAACGGATTTGGCCAGATTGTTAGATGAAGTCCTAAAATGTCCTGCCCCTCACTGTTTCAGATTCTGAGTCAGGCGTGCCTCGGGGTCTTGCCTCTGGGGACCCCAGCTTTGCCTGCACAGGGGCTTCTCCTTGCTACTCTGTGGCTTCCAGGGGCCCCCAGCCCTGGGGTGTCTGTGTCCAGAGGGGAATTCAAGAAGGCAGAGCCCGGGCAGGACAGGCGGGAGGAAGGACGGCGGTCGGGGCGGTGGGTTCTCGGGGGTGGGCTGTTGGCCGTGTCTGGCCAGGGCTCAACAGGGCTCTTGTTAGGTCACCGAGTCTCCTTAATGCATATGTGTTTAAGGGTGGCTTGGAAGCAGGACAGTCCTCTTGGTAAGGAAATAGAACCTTCAAGCTTTCTCTGGTTCAGGATGAAGGCAACTGAAGTCCTTCTGCTAATAGACTGTAACCCATGCTATCATTACACTGAAAGCTATCCTAGACTTTTATTTTTCCTTGATCCATGTTAGTTCTTGGACTAGTCTTTGAACAAGAAGAGAAATGGAAAAAAAATCTGCATTTGGTGGGAAGCTCCCAAGATATGGTACTTATTCAAGTGGATAAGTGTGTCATTATCATTGTTTTCCTTGAGGAAAACATTATTTGCAGGAGAGGATACATTTGTTGGTTGATGTAGGATACGTTCGCTGGTTACCATGGAAACATATAAATACAAAATAATAAAAATGTTCCAGTACATTAATTTTTCGGCCTCCCACACCAGCCTGCCCTGCCCAGGCTGCCCTTCCAGACGGTCCCAGGAGCCAGATTCAAGCTTCCTTTCCTCTCCCATCTCCTCTACCGCCAGGTGCCTGATTGAAATGCGCATGCGCAGGTCGGTGTGCAGCGGTTGCCTCGGAGTGCTTAGAAAATCCCGAGGCTCCGCATAAGGTTGGTAAAGCCAAACACGTTGACTGTGGGATGTGGCTAAACGGTCCGGCAGAGCGGTCATTTCGGGTGGAATCGGGGACCAGGGCAGTCAGATTCCCAAGCAGATGATTTTCTGAGCCCTTAGATGTTGCGTTCTCTCCCCTCTGCCTGGCCTGTGGGTGTGAGAAGAGCTGGGGGTGGTGGTGGCCTGTTTGGAAGTTGAGTTAAGACAACTCCAGTATCCTCTTTGTGCTCACATGTCCTTAATTCACTTGTTTGGAGGCTGTATTGTGTAGATGAGGTTACTTCCCTGGTGCTTAGAATGAGCATGGGGCCAGCCAGGCACCCCAAGTTTGCCCTGCTGGCACTCCCTCTGACTAGTTGGCTAACCAGGGGCAGGAAGGTGAATTGCTGTGGGTCTTGATTTCATCATCTGAAAGATGGGGACAGTCCCTGCATCACGTGCTTTTATGGGCACTTGCGAAGATGACGCTGTCAGCAGTAGGTGCCAGCACCGCCTGCCTCCCTGGGTCCTTGGCTCAGTCCGCCTGTGATTGTCATGAACTCTCCCAAATGTGTCAGCCACCCCACAGTGCTTCAACTGCAGGGGAAGACCCCCTGTGAGCACAGCGGGATCCTCGGGGCTCTCCCACTCCTCACAGGGGGCCCAGGCCCCTGATCTGTTGTTCTCAGATCCATGGGAAGCTCCTTAAACACCACCTCATTTCACTTTAATGCTGGCTTGGATTTGAAAATATTCACTGACTTCTAAATAAGAGCACTTCTCTCATTTTTATTTATTTGACAGACAGTTACTGAGGGCCTGTTCTAAGCCGCTCCTCAGCTGTATTCTGGGGATAAATGATGAGTAACTGATCCCACTCCCGGAGAGGCCCGTCCCAGTCCTGGTCAGGTGCGAATGCCCGGGAGACCGGTCCCCCGGCTGGCACAGGACACCCCGTGAGACTGCTTGTTCGCTGGTTTTTGGCCCCACTATATTGCAGCATCCCCGAGAACAGACCCACTCTGGAGTACACCATCCAGGATCTCCCTGGGTCTGTGGTCTGTCTTGGACCGCCCGTCCCCGCCTGTCCATAGCTGGTCATCCCCAGGTGCCCCTAACTGCTTCTATTCTCCAAGTTGGCTCTGAGGAACCGAACCTGGGACCCCCTTACCGTCCAACCTACGGAGGTAGGGTATAGAGATGTGGACACCACTTAGTGAAGACAGACTGGCACTGACTTCGGAAGAGCAAGGATTTGCTTAGACCGTGACACAATTTGTCAAGAAGGAAGATTGTTCAGTGGAGAGACCAAAGTGGGCATAGAAATCTCCCACTTCAATGTCTTGTCTCAGGGAGAGAAAGACTCAGCCAGTGGAATGAGGCCCCTGACATGGAGCCATGTGTGCTGAGTGTTGTCATCGCCAGAGGTCGTTACACCTGCATCCAAGGACATATATGCAGAATCTCTGTCTGCCACGCCCCTCTGACTTCCCTGAAAGTCAGGGGAGGAAGGCTGAGGCCGGGGGTGTGCCCTTATGGTCACGTGGCAGGTCTAGGTTTTGTTGGAAATGAATATTGTGGTTTTATCCATTTTGTTTTATGTCAACCTCTGAGATGGACCTGGGTCCACTCTTGGTGTCATGAAAAAAATGAGGCCTCTGAGCAGAAGGGCCTTGCCTCTTTGTAGCCAAGCAGCCGACCTTGCCCAGGAAGCCACACATGACACCCCTGTGCTCCCACGTAGCCGCATCCCCCCCAAGTCCACACCCCCGTCCTTGACTCTGCTTGGACTGGCCCGTCCTCCGCATGGTCCATCCAGAATTCACCTGCTGGCTCCTACGGAGCTCGCCAGCGAAAGGTGTGGTGAGCCCTGTTTATGTGCAGGGGGTGTGACTGTTGTGAGCCAATGGATCTTTCCAAAAAAGGATTTTTTTTTCAGTGTAGGGGGCAATTAGCAGCAAATCGGGGTGATGGCTGAGGGGTGAGGGCTGGTGCAGCTGGGGTGGATTCTGGCCCTGCCATCGAGGCACTGTCCTGCCCTGGGCCTCAGCTTGTCATCAGGTTGTTGGGGTGGGGATGGGGGTCATGTGTGTTAAGCACCCACAAGAGTCCCTGGCACGTGGCGAAAATTGAGGAAGTGGAGACTACTCTTATTATAGAAAAAAGGCTCCATGTAATTCATCACTCCTATTGCAGCCATTTCCACTGTGTGATCCATAAACTTTGCATCGGGATCTTATATATAATTTTTTTAGTGTTAAAATAAATAAAACCCCTATGCTTCCATCTCAAATAGATTTTCAGTTTCTCTTATTAGAAAAACCAGCAGAACAGATTTTCCAGTGTGTCCCCAGGTTGGAGGGCAGGTCTGGCCCGGGGGCTGGAGCTGCTGGAGGGCTGGGGTCCGGGATGGCAGCGACGTCAGGGGCTGGAGCTCTCTGCCAGACGCGCAAACATGGTGCGTTTGTGCCACGTCGTGTGGTTTTTCTCCACCTCCTCTCAACAGCATTTTATTTTATTACATATTTTTGAAGATTTATTTATTTATGCATACAAGCTGGGGTGCAGGCCAGAGACATGAGGCAGTGAGAGGGTTCACCAGAGACAGAGCGGGTAGCAGAACAGGCAGATCAGAAATACACTGCTGAGGGGAGCAGCGGGCGAGGCAGGAGAGGTCTGCCGCGCCATGTGGGATTCTCCCTGGCCAGGCGTCGAACTCGCGTCGCCGCTGCCGATAGCGCCACAGCGCAGCGCTTAACCACTGTGCCACCAGGGAGGCCCCTATTAGCATTTTAAAAAGTAATGCAATTAATTTTCATGAGCATTTGAAGCTCAAATTAGTTCTCATAAACATGGCCGAAGCTGAGAAGGATCTTGTTAATAAAAGCAAATGACTAAACTCTCACAAATCTGAATCAGATCCATAGAATTCAAAAGGAGGAGAAGTACATTGCCTGCAAAATTCATGAAATCTGGATTCACTTCTGCAGGATTAGTAAGTGCAGGTGCTCTGGGCCGCTGGCAGCTCTGTGACCGTGGCATCTAATTGCAGCCGCCTTTAAACCTTGAGCAGGTCAATGGAGGCTGATGATCTCAGGGATAATTTGTCTTTTATGTATTTCTCTGGTGTGATATATAATCTCTCACTGAAAAGGGTCCTTGTGGGTGTCAGCTTCCATTCCTCTGGTAATAGAATAAGGGAGTGGTAAATAGGTGATTCTTTATATCTACCTCTGTTAAGGCAGCAATGGGGGCATTCAAGCTGTCAGTGCCTCCGGATTTTCTTTATGTTGTGATTGGACTCAATAGTGTGTGCAGGGAGCCAGCGAGGCTTTCTGCTTTGCATCTTAAGTCCTGCTTCCCTGCTGGTTCTTGAGATTGCTAATTACCTCTGATGGTGTGGAGGAAAGAGATCTGAAGGAGTAATTGTACAGTCCTAAAGTGGAGGAGCCCAGGAAAGTGAAGAATTCGTTTTGTCTGGGTCGGAACATATTTGAAGACCACTGCTGACTTGTGGATGGCTGGGCCATCAGTGGTGCTTATAGAAGAATGAAAAGCAGAGAGAGTACACCCCTGCTAAACACAACTCAGATCTGTGTTCAGGAACAGGCAGGGTTTCTGCCCTATTGACTGTACAGCTGTAATTGGGCCTCCACCAAGGATGCTGATGACATCACTTCCTGACCACCTATGGTGATTTTAAGCTGATAACACCGAAGTGTATTCCAGGACGGTCATTGATAATCCTGTGACAAACTGCTCCAAGAATTCCGGTGCATTCCCAGACCTGAGAATGAAGAAACCTTTGTGTGCCCCTCAAGCTCACACATCCCTTTCTTTACTGTATACCCGTCCTTCACTCCCCCTTTGAGGAATGGTTTCTTTAGCGTCCCAATGGCAATGCCCTGTGGTGGCACCCCACATTACTAGAGGGCTCCCTTTGAGGAGACAACCTTGTGGACCGGAGCCTGGCTTTTGGAATTGAGCATGATGGCCTGGTTAGGTTGGTAATACAGTCCTTTGTCCTTGCCCTAGCCCCATGCCCTATTGTCTCCAGGATCTCTGTAGATTTGAACAATGGAGAGGTTGAAATACGCTCCTTATAGGAAAACTATGGGAAGTCTTAAGTGCTGTGTTTGATGTTATGAGAAAAAAATTTCTCCTTCAGCCAGGAATTTCTCCCCCTGGCCCTGCCCACTCTTGTGGGCAGAAAGGGCATCACCCCATAGCTCTATGGGTGCTTCTAAGCTGGCAAATAAACAGGTTTCAGAAAGGTTGATAAGAGAAAAACCCATAGAGAAGTGTAATAACATGTGCACCTCCTGCGTGTATGGGAGAGTAACTCATCTATGTAGCTTCAGCCTCCACCTGAAATAGCTCAGCTCAGACGGGAAGTTGGGGGAAGGAAGAAATTCAGTTCGAGTTTACCAGGTGAAGCACCTTAGGCGAGTGCAGATTTAAGTTCTGCCTTCTCCAAGGAAAAGAGATAAGAGCATTAGCTCTTCCGGGAGAGGCCTTCCTGGGGAGAAGTTTATAGATAAGCGTCAAGAACCGCTCCCACCAGCTTTCAGAGGCCCTGCCACCAAGTGAACCTCTTGCCAAAAAGACATACTTTGAGGTGGCAGGGTTTTGCTCTGTGGTAGGGCACAGAAGCTGAGCCCGGAAGAAGGAGCCCCCATCCCCGTGAGTGTCCCGTGTCCCCCCTGCCTGGCCAGTGCTCAGCGCCCTCCCCCACCCTGCCGCT